>JAQZBX010053627.1:0-18835 GCA_029593785.1 Cabassous unicinctus | reverse complement strand
CCTCTGAGATAGGGAAAAAGACAAGGATGCACACAATTTAACATTGTCTTAGAAGTACTTGCTTGAGTACTGAGGCAAGAAAAAGATATAAATGGCATCCAAATTGGAAAGGAAGAAGTAAAATTTCACTATTTGCAGATGACATGATTCTATACATAGAAAGCCCTGAGAAATCTACAACAAAGCTTCTAGAACTTATAAATGAGTTCAGTAAAGTTGCAGGCTCTAAGATCAATGCTCAAAAATCAGTATCATTTCTGTACAACAATAACGAGCAAACTGAGGAGGAAATAAAAAAAATATCATTTACAATAGTAACTAAAAGAATCAAATACATAGGAATAAATTTAGCAAAAGATGTAAAAGACTTTGATACAGAAAACTACACAAAATACTGTTAAAGGAAAACATAGAAGACTTAAACAAATGGAAGAATATTCCCTGTTCATGAATTGGAACACTAAACATCATTCAGATGTCTATCCTACCCAATCTAATCTACAGATTTAATGCAATCCCAATAAAAATCAACACAAAATTTTTTTAATCAATTGGAAAAACTAACTACAAAATTTATTTGGAAAGGTAAGAAGCCCAGTTGCCAGGGACATATTGAAAAAGAAAAATGAAATTGGAGGTATCACACTACCTGCCTTTAAAACATACTACCAAGCTACAGCAGTCAAAAATGCATGGTATTGGCACAAGTACAGACCAATGGAACCAAATTGAGAGCTCTGATATAGCTCCTTGAATATAGAGTCATCTGATATTACACAAGGCCACCAAGCCCTATCAACTGGGAGAAAATGGCCTCTTCAAAAACTGGTGTTTGGGGAACTGGATATCCATATCCAAAATAATGAAAGAGGAACACCATCTCATACCTTATACAAAAATCAATTCAACATGGATCAAAGATCTAAATATAAGAGCCAAGACCATAAAGATCTTGGAAGATAATGTAGGGATGCACCTACAGGACCGTGAAATAGGAAATGGTTTCATGAACTTCACACCCAAAGCACGAGCAGCAAAATAAAAAATAGATAAATGGGATCTCAAAATTCAAAAGTTTTGCACCTCAAAGGACATTATCATGAATGTAAAAAGTCAGCCCACCCGATGGGAGAAAATATTAACAAGCATATATCTGACAGGACCTTAATATCCTGCATATATAAAGAAATCTTACACCTCAAAAATAAAAGGACAAACAACCCATTTAAAAAATGGGCAAGTGACATGAAAAGACACTTCTCCAAGGAGGAAATACAAATGACTAAAAAGCACATGAAAAGGTGCTCAACATCACTAGCTATTAGGGAAATATAAATCAAAACTACAATGAGATACCATCTTACACCCCCTAGAATGGCAGGTATTGAAAAAACAATGGACTATAATTGTTGGAAAGGATGTGGAGGAATGGGAACACTCATCCACTGCTGGTGGGAATGTAAAATGGTCCAGCCATTGTGGAGGACAGTTTGGCAGTTCCTCAAAAAATTAACTATAGAACTTCCATATGATCCAGCATTTCCACTGCTGGGTATATACCCAGAAGAATTGAAAGCAAAGACATAAATAGATATATGCACACTCATTTTTATAGTGGCATTATACACTACTGCCAAAAGTTGGAATCAACCCAGGTGCCCATCAACAAATGAATGGATAAACAAAATGTGGTACATACATACAATGGAATATTACTCACTGTAAAAAGGAATAAAGTGCTAACACATGGGATAACATGGATGAATCTTGAGGAACTTATGTTGAGTGAAGCAAGCCAGGCATTGACCTCACCGATATGAATTAAGGAACCTGGGCAGTCTCAGAGAGCTATTGTCTGGAATAAAGGTTTGCAAGAAATAGAGAGGAAAAGGTGATGAGCTATCACCCATTGGACGTGATATATGGTAAGGTGAAAGAGTGTAGCTGTGTTTTGAAGTTATAGGACAGGAGCATAATGATATTATTGGGTTAGGTGGTGCAGCTTTCATGGGTAGACTGGGAAATGTGGGTTGGAGGTCCAGGGTACTTGGGGGAGAGTTGCGAGGGGAACCAGATGAACAGTGAGGAATTGCAGATATGTGGTTGAAAATACAAAATTGGGATTGCTGTTATGGCAGTAAGACAAGGAAGAATTACTGGTTCAGGGGGTTGGATTGGGGCACAGTTGGGATTGGGCACACCTGGAACAGGCTTCTAGGGAGTGTGTAAGTGATCATTCTGTCATTTTGTGTTGTATTGGTGGGTGGATACTTGCATAATGAGTGGGAAGGAGTTGGACTCCCATCCTCAGGAAGACTGATTTTTTCACAAATAGATAGGCATTAGTCTCTTGAGAGTATGGGCGGTTGCTAATAAGGGAGGAAAAACCAGTGTGTGAAGACCTCTGTCTTATTGCATGTAACTATGAATCTTGTCTTCCAAGGAGTGTAGCCAGTGGGTCACCATGGGCCCTGAGGGGAGGGAAAGGTAGGAATAGAATAGATAGAACAGGGGATATTTAGTGGACAGTGGAAGTGTTCTACATGATCTTATAATGATGGACACAGGACATGGTAAGTATCATCAAAACTTGTAAGTGTACCATCTAAAATCTAAACCATAGTGTAAACTATTGGCCATGTTTATTAGCTATGTTTCACTATCTGTATATCAGTTATAACAAAGGTACAATCCATATATAAAAAGGTATTAATATGGGGGAAAAGATAGGGGGAGGATGTTGGATATACGAGAGTCTCCTGTATTTTGTGTGTGATTTTGCTGTGACATAAAACTTCATTGAAAAAAAAATGAAAAATAGTGAGACACTGGGGAATGAGTGTGGGAAGGTGCCAAGGTACAGACAGGACATCAGATATTGTGGTGATGAGGGGCAAAATGTCAAATGTCAAAAAAAATGTTTTAAAAATAATTTTCATTCTTTTAATATCCCAATCTTTTGATTTTATTTTATTTCTAGTATTTTTTAAATTTTTATGTATTTTATCTCTTATATTTAGACTTATCATTGTTGTTTCATTTTCTTACTAATTGTATTCAACTATTGTAATGGCTTCATAATTGAAGAAGCTTTGGATCACAGAAGTGTTACAACTGGGGCAGGGGGCATGTTTGGTGTGGGGTGTTGGGGATAGGGGCTCTATAGGAGGAAGCTCACCGGAGCATACATATTAGGTATATAGAAATATTCAGATGTTCATGGGGCATTGTCACAGTGGGTGGAGACTCACACAATAAATGAGAGAATACTGAATTCCATTCCTGGAGAGCTCTGCTATGTTCTTTAATGGAGCAGCAACAGTACCCCAAGTGCAGGGGCAGTGACTGGTGAAGAAGGATGATCCACTGATGGGCCCTTGATATTGATGACTAGGCATGAGTCTTTGTTCTTGAAATTAAAACAGCCGATTGTTATGGGATGCCTAAGGGTTGCCTCCTGAGACCCACCTTGTTGCTGAAATGTGACCTCTGTCTAAGCCAAACTCAGCATATGAATGCATTACCTTCCCGCCCAGCTTGGGACATGACTCCTGGAGATGAGCTTCCCTGGCACCGAGGGATTCCTACCAAGCACCAACTACCAATGTAACTGGAAAGAGACCTGAATAAAAGGGGGAAAATGTAAAAACAAATGAGTTCATATGGCTAAGAGACTTCAAAGTGAGTCGAGAGGTCATCCCAGAGATCACGCTTACACACATCTCAGCTGGATCTCATAGACTTCCCAAGTGGATGCCACCCTAATATTGGGGCTCCTGAAGGCTGTGGAGACATCCAGGTCCCATGGTGAGGGTGGATAGTTCCAAAGTTTGGTGCCTTGCCAGTGGCCCCTACTTTGGAGTTTGTGCTCCTGAGAGTGACAGAGTTGGACTCAATTATGTCTTCCCTGCAAATGGCTCATATGTCCCTTCTATTTAAACCTATACTTGGTGCTTGAGTTTGTAGGTGTATATCCAGAGACTCGAGTCTGTGGGCTGTTCATGTGCCAGCTGGACCTGGAACCTCACTACACTTTAGCTCATTAGACTCACCCAGGACAACTGGTGGGAAGATGATGATGGACAAAGGGCATCCCCGGGAATGGAGAGAGTCTGCAGCTGCAGGCAGGATAGTCCTATCCATCTTCCCCATGGGATATAAGCCCCCTCTCAATTGGATGTGGAGTGGACATCACCATCCCAGAATTCTCAGGATTGGGGAAAGATCTATGGACTAGAGTGGACTTACTGGTATGCTACAATAGATATACTGTGATTCTAGCATTGGAAGAAATTGCAACACTGATGTGGAGCCAGTGGCTACTGGAGGCTGTGGGAGCAGAGAGACTGAAAAACAGTTTTAATACGTGGGCTTTTTCAGGACTTGGGAATCGTCCTGAGTATCTTTGCAACAACAGATATAGACCATTCTATATCATCACGTAACATGCAGAACTGTGTGGGAGACAGTGTAAACTACAATGTGAACTGTGATCCATGCTTAATGGCAAAGCCCCAGGATGCATTTATCAATTGCAATGAATGTGACACACTAATGAAGGATGTTTATGTGGAAGGTTGTGGGAGGTGCGGGAAGTGGGTTTTGTAGGAATACCTATAATTTTTGTGTAACATTTATGTAATCTAAACATTTAAAAAAAATTTTTTAAAGTACTATATTCATACAATGGAATATTACTCAGCTGTAAATGGGCATAAAATATGCAGTAATATGAATGAGTCCTTGAAGACTTTGGTAATGGTAGCACAATTTTGTTAATGTAAATTTTTTTTATTACCAGCACCTAAATTTATTTGGTTTAATTAGACCATTTGTTTATAGAAAAATTATGCACAAAGTAAAGAGTTATCATATAACCCAGACAAATTTTTCCCACTTATGGACGTTTTACATTTGTGTATTGTTCAAGGCTTCTATTTTTTTATTGAGTTTTTGTTAGAACCTCCATCCACTATTTAAATTAGTGTATTAATGCTTCCTACTATTTCTAACAACCATCTATTTACCCCTTCAAATCTGACAATATTTGCCTAATATATTTTAGGGCAGTTAAGTGCATATGTATTTATAATTGTCTTCTCTTGAAATGACCACTTTATCAGTATATAGTGTTCTAATCAGTCCTCTGTTATAAATATATTTTAAATCAGAGCAGTTATATAATGTAAATTCATACCTCTCAAGTGTGCACTTAAAATTGGTTAAAATGGGGGTCTTTTGTGTTTTGGTGCCACAATTATTTATATATCTATATATCCATTTCTGTCCCTGAATTTCAGATTAGTTCATCAAGGTACTGCCTGCTAGAAATCATACTTCATTTCCAATGGATTTACGGCTGAAGTTACAACTCTGGTTAGCTTTGCTCAGCTCTTCTTGTTCTGGACTCTACCAATAGCACCCAAGCATGTTTAAACTGAGAAGGCTTTAGAAAAAGCACAGAAATTTTTTGATCCAGGAGACCCTACACACCAATTAAATAAAGAAAATTATCAATGCTCCCATTAGCCAACATGACCCTCAGACTGAATACTGGACATACAGTCAAGTCAGGCCCTGCGTCTTTTTAACAAGTTTTTTTAAAGGTCTTTATAGAGCAGCTTCCAGGCTCCAGATTCAGCTGCAAAAGAAACCCTTTTATTCACTAGGGTCTGGTTGGGGCATGGCCGGTGGCTCTGGCTTCACACCGTTCAGCTCAGAGATGGAAGTGGTGAGTAGGATATTAAGTTTGGTATCAATGATACTCACATGGTCAGGCAGGGTCTTCTTAAGACCAACCTTACCATTTGAGACCCAGGACAGCCAAGCACACCCTGTCTGAGCAGCACATGGCACACAGTAGTATCAATTTAGTAGGTAACAGGTCCCCAATGTCCAGAGACATAAGACTCCTGATCTCCAGAATGTGGGGACAGTAAGCAGGGCTCCCTGATTTCCAGGATGCTGGCTCACTGAGCAATCCTTTCAGTCAATTCTAGTGGTGGGATATCCCCAGACTGCTGAACATGTTTTATTCTCTGCTCAGATAATGGGTGCTTCTTTCAGCATTCCAGCAGACTCCTCATTGGCATGTCTTCTCAGAAATTGGGACAACCTGGCTACTGACAGTCTGAAAAGAAAGAAGCTAATCTTTTCCTCCCACACCACATGGCCACAGTATGACTGTGAGTGGGCTTTGTTTTGGACCCTGAATTCCAGGTAAACCTGTGTAAGAGGGAAGGAGAGGACAGACAGATATGAGGACCAGAGACCACGAGGACAATCTCCTTAAACAAATGAGGAAATTCACTCCATTTACTAAACCTCTACCCTCTAGAATAAGGAACCTCCTCATGTGCCATCAATTAAGATTAAAAGGTTCCTGACTAGTCTTAGCTCCCTACCTATTTCCTTGTAACACTCCAGTCCATCCAGTGAAAAAGCCCTTGCAGGGTTTTATCCCTTGCCAGGAGGTAACTAAGGAGATACAGCCCCCAGGGCAGCCAAAATTCATGTCTTGTTGGTGGCAGGACTCCTCTGTACCCCTTAATTCTGTACTTAGCAGTTATCCAGGGTTTTTCCTGGAGAAACTAAGCTGGAGGGTTCCGCATAAAGTTTCTGCCATGGATAGACACTGGGAGCATTGTGTCTAGGTGATTCAAAAGTCAAATCTATGTGTGTAAAATTCTCTCATCTGTTATAATCTGTGCTTGCTTTAACTTTCTTATTTGCTCATGCCTAAGAACTCTTAAAACAGATTTGGGCTTCATTTGTTACAAAATGGGTAACAGCGAAAGGTAACCTAAAAATGAGTCTTTAAATGTCAATGCTATCCTGCAAATCCTAGAACATAGTATTAGATAAAATAAAAATTATATATATTTTTCTTCATTTTTTAAACATACTTAGATTACATAAATGTTACATAAAAAATAGAGGGGATTCCCATATTCCCTGACCCCTATACCCACCACATTTTCCCATATAAGAAACATCCTTCATTAGTGTGGTACATTCATTAAAATTGATGGACACATTTTGGAGCATTGCCACTAAGCATGTGCTATAGTTTACACTGTAGTTTACACTCTCTTCTGCACAATTTTGTAGGTTATGGCAAGATATAAAATGGCCTTTATCTGTCATTGCAATGTCATTCAGGACAATTCCCAAGTACCAAAAATGCCCCCATATGACACCGGTTTTTCACCCTCCCTGCCCTCAGAACCTCCAGTAGCCACTGCCTCCTCCACATCAATGATATAAGTCCTTCTACTGCTGGAATCACAATAAGTCTATAGTAGAATGGCAATAACTCTACTTTAGTCCATAGCTCATTCCCCAATCCTGATTATTCTGGGATGGTGATGTCCACTCCAACTCTAATTGAGAGGGTGGTTTGATCCCACAGAGCAGATGGATAGGACTATCTTGCTTGCAGTTGTAGACTTTCTCAGTTGCTTGAGATGGTTGTTGTCTATTATCATCTCCTTGTTAGTTGTCTTGGGTGAGTCCAATGAATAGGAGAGTAGGTATTGCAACTCCATTGAGATTCAGGGCCTAGCTGGCACAAGGACAGCCCAAAGATTTATGTCTCTTGAAAGTATACCTCTCAACTCTAGTACTAATTACAGGTTCAAATAGGAGGGTCAGAAGAGCCATGTGTAGGGAACCATAACTGAGTCCAACTCTGTCACACTGGGGCGCATCAATTCCAAAGTATGGCCCACTGTCAAGGCACCAAACTCCTGAGCTATCTGCCCTGAGTATAGTGTCTGGATGTCTCTAGAGTCCTCAGGAGCCCTGCTATTTGAGGTACTATTTACTTTGGCAGTCAATTAGATCCTGCTGAGACATGCATAAGTGTAACCACCGGAATGACCTCTGGACTCACTTTGAAGTCTCTTAGCCATATAAACTCATTTTTCTTTACCATTTCCCCCTTTTGGTCAAGATCTTTCCCCAATTTGCAATTAAACTTGATATATAATTCACAAATGGAATTAGCTCAAGTGGGGGTAAAGCAGAAAACCTTAGCAAAGTTGTTACTAATAAAATTGATTTAGTTGCTTAGTTAATAGACAGAAGTGCACAAATTGTTTTTAAGTGGAAACTTACTAGAAACATTACCTAAGAATTAAGACCATTATGTAGTTGCCTTTATATTAAAAAACAGCAGAAGGATAATATCTTACTTTGCTATAACAGGGTGGATTTAGCCTAGACTTCAGCTATTGTGATGGTGATTATAAACTGAGTTTGTCTTTGTTTATGGTTACTTCAAGTCTAGCCTCATTCTTTGTCTTTTCTTATGGCTATGATGGATTTAAGTTCTAGCTGTCTTATTCTTGTTTGTTCTTTCCCTCACTGTTAGTAGGATACAAAGGAAATAATCACATGTAAATTAGATGGTAATAAAATGCAACCCACTCTTGGTGCTAAATTCTGTTTCTTGTGGCCAAGAGTATCCTGCTAGAGAAATGAGATATGAAAACCAGCTTCAACCCATTGGCCAGACCTGCACATAAGAAGCCCATGACTATCCTCAATTAAACTTGCTTAATTAACATAGTAAAATTCCCACCCTAGAGTGGAGTTATCTGCCCCTTTTACTATCATGCAATGTATGTGCAACCATGATTTCCTGAACATACTAATCATACAATTACATAACCAGCTATGTGTGTTCATCCACATGCACAAAAGCTAAGGCATACTCAAAAGAGATGTTAATTAGAAACACAGGCATTTAAGCAAGAGTAAAACTGCAGTGCAGGGAGTCAGGTCTGAGTTGCTTTAGAATGACCTTGGCTCCTTGTATCTGCAGCCACAATAAATGTGAGTTTTACCTAATTCTCATGTTGATTTTCTTCTTACCATCTCTGGCTATCCATAAAGGCTCAGGTTTGAGGCCTAGCAATTGGTGACTCTGCCAGGACCAAGTAAATAAACACAGTATCCAGAGAATGTTTCTGAAGTGGACTGCAGAGGGGGTTGTCTTCACCAAGACATCCCTGACCACAGCAGCCACTTGTGATTTTCCTGAGGACTCAGGGTTGACCCATGGTGGAGCCCCTTTCCAGCCACCAACAGAACCAAGGCCCATGAAGTTAGGATGGAGGACCAATTTGTCTCCTTCCCTTGGCAGGTGAGTTCATTACTTTAATTATTTTGGTTTTGTTTTTGGCTAACCATGAGTTAGCATTTGGGTCACTTTGCCAAAGTAGAGAAGGTTCAGATAAGAAGGGTGAGGCTTTATGAGTTTGAGTCCCACTCCCCCATTCACTTAAAGGGAAGCCCTTTGCCTTTTGTGCCTTTGTTTTGGCTATTCTCTCTCTCTTTTTTTCTTCCTGCTGCCATGGGAAATGAGGCGTCAGTCCCTGAATGCTTACCATTAGGATGCATCCTGAAAAATTGGTCTAAATTAGGGGGTCTGGGTTATAGAAGCATAAACTAATTATTTTTTATAATGAAGTGTGACCTAGATACAGATTAGATGACAGAAAATTTGGCCAGAAAATAGACCTTTACATTTTAACATAATATTGCAATTCAACTTGTTTTGTAAATGGCAAGAAAAATGGGCAAAATCCCTTATGTTCAAATCTTCTTTGAGTTGTTGAAAAGTAAAGAACCTAAAAAGTTGTGGGTTAATCCTATGTGAGTCCCCTTCAACCCTGGTCAAATCTCTTAAAAGCAGTAAAAATCAAAGATATGAAATGGTGAAGCACTTGGAAACATCCATACCAAATGAGTAAGAATTATAAGTCATATTATTGACCTTTATGTTTCTGTTGTGTGTCTTAACACTTTTGTGTTTGTCTATTCATTCAGTGTATATTTTCATACCTCTGGATGGTAATATTAAATTAACAAAAAGAAATTCTTAAAAGAGTTCTATTAAATGGCAAAAAAAATTAAATAAGTACTTATGCTAGTTAAAGTACAGAGCCTGTTTTATCAAAATAGCTTCTGTACTTTAATCTTATCATATCCTGAAACTCCAAAACAATTAATGGCATCTCTCGGGTTGTTGGTGTACTGGAAACCCTTCATCCCTCATTTAGATGAAATACTGAAACCATTGTAGTTCAACATCACTAATGATTAGGAAAATGCAAATCAAAACTACAATCAGATATCATTTCATACCTATCAGAGTGGCCACTATTAAAAAGACAGTACTACAAGTGTTATAGAGGATGTGGAGAGATAGAAACACTTATTAACCATTGGTGGGAATTCAGAATGGTACAGCCACTGTGGAGGACTGTTTAGCAGTTCCTAAATAAGCTTAATATAGACATGCCTTGTGACCCTGTAATATCACTACTGGGTATATACCCAGAAGAACTGAGAGCAGTGACATGAACAAACATCTGTACACTAATGTTCATAGCAGCATTATTCACAAATGCTGATAGTTGGAAACAACCCAGGTGTATATCAACTGATGGGTGGATAAAAAAATGTGGTGTATTCACATGATGGAATATTATGAAGCTGTAAGAAGAAATGAGGTCATAAAACATATGACAACATGGGTGAACCGGGAGGACATTATGTTAAGCGAAGCAAGACAGACACAAAAGGACAAATACTGCATGATTGTGTTACTATGAACCAAATATATTGTGTAACATATTGTATGATTAAAAAAAATATATGTATCCAGTACATTTAATTGAGAAAAATATGTTTTTGATTCAAATGTGTTTTCTTTTGTTTTTTAATTGTTGTTTACATATGCAATTATGAAATGTACAAAATAAAGTTTAAAAAAAAGCTTTAAGAACTCCCCTGAAAAAAAAATATTATATGTGTTAATCAGGAAATGTTGTGCATGGGAATGGGAAGATACCCAGCTGGCTGCTTTATAAAAAAATTAAAGAGAGCAATGGCACAAACTCAAGCAGTAAAGGGGGATGGAACTTAACTTACTCTGTGGATTGGATGTAGCCAGCACCAATAGTAGCTTTGGGTGAGATTTGTGGCAAAAACAACATTCTAAAAAATACCCCTTGGGTTTTAATCCAAATTGTTGAAGGTGGCCAAATTATTATATAGTGCCTTAAAGAAAAGCAACTATGTACAGCATACCGTGCCGTGTTGCAAGTAGAGGGCTTAACCCAGGAGTGCCTGGTCACTCTGGAGACTGCCATCCCAATCCAGGGGTGAATTGCAGATAATAGAACCAAAATATGAACAATGGACTCTCATGGGCTGCCCTCCATGTGGGAGAGATCTGTGGAAAGGCATTTGGGACATCTACCAGTGATGACAGGTAACTATCATGTCCCTGCCCACTCCTATAACACACCTTTCAGGAATATTGAGGCAGATGACCTTGCAAAGATCTAAGACCATACCATTGAAATTTGAGAAGTAGCAGAGTAGCTCCACAGGAAAAAGCAGACATTGTGGTTACCAGACCCTATGGCAGCAGTTACAGCTACCTCTTACTTGCCAGCAGCTCATGGACATGACCCACAAGTGTCCATCATGCTCACTTTGATGACTGTGACATTTACCTTATTGGATGGGACATATTGGCCAAGCACAGATTCCAGTAGCATGATAGCATGATAGCAAATGGATTACATCCCACTCTCAGAAGGGGCACAGTATGCTTTCACTGTCTCAGAAACTGCCACAGGACTTGTAACCAGCAAGCTACTATTCACTGCCTAAATAAAGTAAGTGCCCTATATGGAGTATCAGCCCAAACTAACAGTGATAAATCATACAGTCTTGGTCTATGATTCAGGATATTGTTTAAACTTTCCATCTACCTTATAACCCCACTGATGCAGGTGCTATGGAAAGATGAATGGCTTTTTTAAAGGGAAAATTTAAAATGATAAGGAATCTTTACACAAGTGGGCTAAGAAATTATATCCAACCTTAACACTTTTAAATTCAGCAACTCAGCCTGCAGCCCAGGCTCCAATTGAAATGCTAATAGCAGGACCAATGCAAACATTGAGAATACAAGTTAAAGGGCCAGTAGCCATACAGCCCAAAAGGTGAAGTACTACTAATCTGTTGTTGATTATGCCTCAAACCCAACCAACTGTGAAAATGGGATCATTTGGCCATAGTACTGGCCTATGCAGCCTTGCTGTTGGTCTTAAACCCATGGGAAGTAGGAGTCATCCAAAATATTGTTATAAAACCACAGTTTATACAAAAATACCAGTAAAAATTTTGATATCACTGCAGAAAACTCAAAGAATTTGGAATGGAAAAATGTTTGGTTTTAGAAACCTCCACATAAAACTCCCCTACCTGTTACCTTATCTACTAATAGAAAGGTTGTTTTCATACTGTTAAACCAGCATGATATGCTCCTCCTCCCCTTTTCAGTCAGAAATCAGGTTCTTTTAAAAGTTTCAAGAAATAAACACCCTGAAGATCACCTAAAACCAAAATGGGAAGGAACCTACATAGTATTATTAACCCCTTGTTCTTCTCTTAAGTTACAGAGAATCAAGCCCTGGGTTCATCATACTAAAGAAACAGATCTGATAAATGAAGGAGGTCCTGAACTGGAGACCACACCTGAACATAAAGGAAAATATTAAGTAGAGCCATTTGAGAACCTGTGTTTCCTATTCAGGAGAAAAAAAATATTAAACCAGATACCAATTCTGTTTTTTCTCCTACAGGACTTACCACTAGCTAGCCCAGAGGGAAGATATCGATCATCCCTCACACCTTCTTGCAAATTATCCAAAACCCCCATAATAGAACCAAATGTTGGTTTTGTGGGGACATGGAATGCACACTTCCTACTCCCACTAGTTATTTGTGTAGATTGCTAGAAAGAGAGGGGTTAAACTGGCCAGTAACCCGACCCTCTTAGGGGTAAGAGAGGTGACAAGATGTCTAATCTGTATTTGCACATGTAGGCTCTAGTCAAGTTTATTATTAACTGTGCCTGTTCTCATTGTGCACCACAAAAATGTGCTGTTCCCTGCTTGTGCATATACACCTCTCTAAATACACCTGTAGCCCCCAAAAGGTGGTGCAGAACTCCTCCTGGCTGGCTGCTACTGGATTATATAATTGACACTGGACTCCTGCAGAGTTTCTCTGAAATATCAAATTATTTGGTCAGCCTTCTCGAGCTTGACACTCCTGCATTACAAGAAACAAGTGTTGGTACTGTGTAAATTTACTCAATCAGTATCAAGTAGTGCCTGGACCAGATGTACTCTAAAATACTTCAGTTAATTTGAACCATGAAAGCAGTGGTCAGGAGAGCCTACTTAAACAAAGTTCATTAATTTGCTTATGAAGCACCTTAATGCTACATGCCTAATCATTTTAACACCTCCAATAACTGGAAAAATATTTAGTGCAGATAATAGCAATCATAAATATAGTATTTGAATATTAGCCAATTTTTAAAATGAATTTTTTAATTTTCTTAAAAAAAGATACATAGATTACATAAATGTCACACAGAAAATATAGGGATTCCTGTAAGCCCCACCTCACAGACTTTCCACAACCTCCCACAAAAAAAAACATCCTTCATTAGTGTGGCACTTCACCTGCAATGGATATACATGTCCTGGACCTTTGCCATTAAGCATGGACCATAATTCACATTGTAGACCACACTCTCTCACACAGAGTTGTGCATGTTATATGATGATATCAAATGGCCTATATCTGTCATTGCAATGTCAAATAGGACAATTCGCAAGTCCTGAAAAAGCTCCTGAATTACAACTGCTTTTCCCTTTCCCTGCCCACAGAGTACCAGTGGCCACAGGCTCCACATTAATGTTGTAATTTCTTCCATTGCTTCAATCACAATATGTCTATAACGGAATACCAGTAAGTCCATAGATTTCCCCCCCAAATCCTGAGGAGTCTGGGAAAGTGATGTTCACTCCACCTCCAAGTGGAAGGGCACTTATATTCCATGGATAAGATAGATGGGATTATCCTGCCTGCAGCTGCAGACTGTCTCCATTCACTGGGAAGGCCGCTGTCCATCATCATCTCCCTGCCAGGTGTCCTGGGTGTGTCCATTGAGCTGTAGATTAGGAGTTGCAGCTCCACAAAGATTCTGGGCCCAGCTGGCACATGGACAGCCCAAAGACTCCAATCTCTAGATGTACACCTGCAAACTCCAGCACCATATATAGGTTTGAATAGAAGGGACAGATTAACCATGTGCAGGGAAGACATAGTTGAGTCCAACTATGTCATTCTCAGGAGCACAATCTCCAACGTAAGGTCCACTGGCAAGGCAACAAAATCCAGAGCTATCCACCCTGATATAGGACCTCAGTGTCTCCAGAGCAATCAGGGGTCCCTCTATTTGGAGTGATATGTACTTTAGAAATCTATGAGGTCCTACTGAGATGTGCATAAGTGTTATCTCTGGGAAAACCTCCTGACTCACTTTGAAGACTCTTAGCCATATGAGCTCATTTGTCTTTACCTTTCCCCCCTTTTATTCAAGGTCTTTTTCCAGTCATATTGTCAGTTGGCATTTCCTAGCAATCCCTCAGTGCCAGGGAGGCTCATCCCTGAGAGTCATGCCCCATGCTGGAAGGAAAGCAATGCATTCATATGCTGAGATTGGCTTAGAGAGAGGCCACATTTGAGCAACAAGGAGGCTCTCAGGAGGCAACCCTTAGGCACCCCATAACAATAAGCTAAGTGTCAAATTCAAGAGCAAAGACTCGTAAGGCTAGTCATCAATAACAAGGGCCCATCAGTGGATCATCCTCCTTTGCCAGACACTACCCCTGCACTTGGGGAACTGTTGTTGCTCCCTTGGAGAATGTGGCAGAGCTCCTCAGGATGGGAATTCACTATTCTCTCATTTGTTGAGTGATTCTACACTGTGACAATGCTCCATGAATATTTAAGCAATTTTATATACCTTGTATGTATGTTCAGGTGAACTTCCTCCCATGCATGCCCCTTCCCAGACACCCCCCACCAACGATCCTCTCCCACCCCAGTTGTAACCCATTTGTGATCCAAAGCTTCTTGAAAGGTGTAGCCAATGCAATAGCCAAATACAATTAATAGGAAATGAAATAATAATGATAAGTTTAAATGTAAGAGATAAAATACATGAAAACTTAAAAAAAAAAGCTAAAACTAAAATGAAATTAAAAGATTGGGTATTTAAAAAATGAAAAATATTTTAAAAATTAGAAAAAATTTTTTTTCATTTTTCCTTTTATCACTGCAATATCTGGTGTCCAGTCTGTACTGTGGCACCTTCCACCACTTATTCCGCAATTTCTCACTATTTTTCATGTTGTTTTCAAATAATTTTTAGGTCACAGCAAAGTCACACACAGAATACAAGAGACTCTCATATACCCAACCTCCTCCCCCATTCTTCATCTCATATTAAAAGCTTTTTATATGTGGATGGTAGCATTGTTATGACTGATATGCAAATACTGAAATATAACCACTAAATATTGTCATGGTTTACACTATGGTTTACATTTTAGGTCATACACTTTTATAAATTTTGATGATATTTACCATGTCCTGTTCCATCACTGTAAGGTAATGAGGAATATTTCCAAAGACTACTAAATACCCCCTGTTTGATCTATTCTCTTCCTCCCTCCTCATTACCCTGGGGCCAATGAAGAACCCCTGGCTTGACTCATTGGATGACAAGATGCATAGTTACATGCAAAAAGAGGTCTTAACACACTGTTTTGTCCTCCCTTATTCAGAACCACTCTTGCTCTTGAGAGACCCCTTCGTGTCTATTTCTGAATGAATCAGTCCTCTGAAAAATGGGAGTCCAACTCCTTCATGCTCATTATGTGGGTCTCCACCCACTGATACAACATACTATGGCAGCATGAACACTCACACACCCCCTAGAAGTCTGCTCCAGATGCACCCTGTCCCAAATGCCCCCCCAACCAACACCCTAAACCAGTGACTCTTCCTTGTCATATTGCCATAAGAGCATTCCCACCTCTATACTTTCAACCCTATACCCACAAATCCCAAGTGTTCACTTTGTCCCTTTCCCATCTCTTCCACCAGTATGCTGGGTATACCAATCCACCCTTCTCAATCTACCTACCTATCAACCCTACACCACCAAAGCCAATAATATCGCTACCCACCTGTCCTATCCCTTCGATTCACAACTACACTCTATCACTTTACCACCTATTACATCCATATGGGTGATGGCTCACAACCTTCTCTTCTCTTTCTCTTTCTTATATACCTATCTTACAGACAATAGCTTTCTGACACTCTGACACTCAATAGCTCAATTTCCTTAATTCATATCAGTGAGGTCCTGTACTGTTCATCAATGCCTGGCTTGCTTCACTCAACATAAAGTCTTCAAGATTCATCCATGTCATCATCTGTTAGCACTTTGTTCTTTCATATAGCTGAGTAATATTCCTTTGTACGTATGTACCACATTTTGTTTATCCAGTCATCTATTGATGGGCACCTGGGTTGATTCCAACTTTTCCCTTCTTGTGGCATCTTTGTTTGGATTTAATCTTAGGGTAATGTTGGCATCATAGAATGAGTTAGGCAATGTTTCTTCTGCTTCTATTTTTTTGAAGAGCTTAGGCAGGATTAGTGTTAGCTCTTTCCAGAATGTTTGGTAGAATTCAACTGAAGCCATCTGGTCCTGGGCTCTTCTTAGTTGGGAGGTTTTGGATGACTGACTCTATCCTTTACTTTTATTTGGGTGGTTGAGTTCATCAATTTCTTCCTTCGTCAATGTAGCCTGCTTGTGAGTTTCTAAGAATTTGTCCATTTCCTCTAAATTATCATTCTTCTTGGCATATAAATTTTCCAAGTATCCTCTTATGATACTCTCCATTTCTGTGGGGTCAGTGGTGATATTCCCTTCCTCATTTCTTATTTTGTGTATTTGCATCTGTTCTCTCTTTTTCTTTGTTAGTCTTACCAAGGGTTTGTCAATTTTATTGATCTTCTTGAAGAACCAGCATTTGGTTTTGTTTATTTTTTTTAGTGCTTTCTCATTTTCTCTTTTGCTTAGTTCTGCTCTAATCATTGTTACTTCCTTCTTTCTATATCCTTTGGAGTTAATTTGCTGTTGTTTTTCTAATTCCTGCAGGTGTGCATTTAGGTCTTCAATTTTAGCTCATTCTTCTTTTTTGATATATGCATTTATGGCTATGAATTTCAATCTCAGTACAGTTTTGGATGCATCCCATAGGTTTTGATATGTTGTGTTGTCATTTTCATTCATTTCAAGGTAGTTTCTGATTTCTTTTGAAACTTCCTCCTTGAACCACTGTATGTCTAAGAGTGTATTGTTTAACTTCCATATCTGTGTGCCTAATCTGGTTCTCTGGCCATTAGTGATTTCTTATTTCATTCCATTGTGGTCAGAAAAATTAGTTTGTGTAATCTCAATCTTTCTGAAACCATTGAGAACTGTTCTGTGTCATAACATGAGGTCTGTCTTGGAGTATGATCCATATCCACTAGAGAAGAATGCATATCCCACTGTATTTGGGTGTAGCATTCTCTATATGTCTATTAGGTCCTGATCTTGTAATGTATTATTCAGAGTCTTTGTTTATTTATTGATTTGCTATCAAGATGTTCTGTCTAATGGTGATAATGGTGTATTAAAGACCATTAGATATAGAGGCATCTATATCTCCACTTCTTCTTTCCAGTGTTTGCGTCATGTATTTTGAGGAGCCCTGATTAGGTGCATAAATGCTTATGATTGTTCTTTCTTCTTAAAACATTACCCCTTTTACTAATATATAATGTCCATCTTTGTCTCTTATAATAGACTTGCATTTAAAACCTATTTTTTTCCAATGGTTGTTAAGCTACTCCCACACTTTTTTTGTTATTGTTTGCTTATAAAATTGTTTTCCAGCCATTCACTGTCAGCTTCCTTGAACCCTTGGGTTTAAGGTGGGTTTCTTGTAGACAACATATAGATGGGTCATATTTCCTTATCCATTCTGTCAATCTGTGTCTCTTGACCAGTGAGTTTAATCCATTAACAATCAGTGCTATTACTCTTAAGAAATTACTTACATTAGCCATATTTTCTTTGGGTTTATATATGAGATATATTGTTTTTATTTCTCTTTTTGTCTTTTAAGTTGTTCTTGCACAATCCTGCAACTCTCTTACTCTCTCCTGTTTTTTTCTTTCCACCTGCAGAAATCCCTTTCATATTTATTGAAGTGCAAATTTCTTATTGGCTTACTCTCTTAATCTCTGTTTATCTGTGAATATTTTGAACTCTCTGTCATTTTTGAATGCCACCTTTGCTGGTTAGTGAATTCTTGGCTGGCAGTATTTTTTTCTTTTAGTTTCTTAACCATATCATACCACTACCTTCTTGGCTTCATGGTTTCAGATGAGAAATCAGCACTTAATCTTATTGATCTTCACCGTATGTGATGGTTCTCTTTTCTCTTGCTGCTTTCATTATTTTCTCTTTGCCTTGTGCATTGAAGAGTTTGATGAGTATATGTGTTGGAGTAGGCCTGTTGGGATTTTACTGTTTGAGATGTGCTGCACTTCCTGGATTTGTACATCAATCTCCCTCAATAAGGTTGGGAACTTTTCAGCCATTATTTTCTCCAACACTCCTTCTGTCCCCCTTTCCTTCTCTTCTCCTTCTGGGATGCCTATAATGCGTATGGTTGTGCGTTTTGTGTTGTCACTCAAATCCTTAAGTCCCTCCTGGATTTGTTCTATCTTTTTTATTTATCTGTTCTGCTATCTGTTTGATTTCCAATGTACTGTCTTCCACATCACTAATTCTTTCCTCCACCTGTTCAAATCAACTGTTATG
>JAQZBX010053626.1:0-18834 GCA_029593785.1 Cabassous unicinctus | reverse complement strand
ACTATACAAAATAAAGAAATTAAGGTCATTCTAATCATGCTACTAAAAATCTTAAATAAAGATAAAGGTTTATTCATTGGATGTCTGCTTGTTAAAAGTCTTATTAGTTTTTGTTATATAATCTATTGTAGTTATGAATTATGTATAACATACTTAAATACTAATCAAAACTTTATTCATTGGATGTCTGCTTGGTAAATGTCTTATTAGTCTTTGTTATATAATCTATTGTAGTTACGAATTATGTATAGCATACTTAAATACTAATCAAAACTTCAATGTACTACATTGCATACTTAAGTAATTAAATCACTTGTATGTTACACATAAACATATTTTATTATATGTATATGTAAATCTTAACATTTTTCAAATTTCAGGAAATATAATGGAAACTAAAATAGTAAGCACATCAAGGATGTTTTGTAACAAATTTAAAAAGATAGAATACATTTCAAAAGGTGTTGTATTCCTCCCTAGAGGAGCTAGCCACTCTCCTGGGGACTGAGGCATAAACCTTAAAATATACTCCCCAAGGAGTGTTGTGTTCCTTCCTGGGGAGGCTGGCCCCTTCCTCAGGAATTAGCAAAATACTCACATTTTGGCATCTATGGTATCAAATTCATTAATCCTAAACACAGTCAACCAAAACTCTAGTATCAGTTGCTAATTCAACAGTTGCCAGCTAAAAGCTAAATATTGGTAAGTGTATATATATATATATAACTTCTCTATTTACCTGTCATTCTGTAACTTTGTTCAATATTAACTTAATCTTTTAATTGATTATGTTATTCATGTTTCTCACTCTAATTGTCAAACTAAATACACATACTAACATTTATCTTGTATCTATCCAGGATTCCAGCCAACAATAAGCCAAATATATCAGTGTATCCCCTGGTTTGTTAATCATGTGATTATATGTGTACATATTATAAAAGTTTGGAACATAATAGTTAAAACCCTGTTTATAAACAATCCTTCACTTATTTTATATTATTTCCATTATTAACAAAAATACATCAACTAAATATCAATAAAAGTTCTTGCCACCAATAATGTTCAATACACCCAACATATGTCCATATTATGTCTCTAAGGCTTTATACCTTACTCATTCTGCCTTCCCAAAAGCTTGTATTTACCCTCATTGCAGCCCATTCAAAAACACTTTTACACAACCCTATAAACATCTCCAACATTCTTTTATCCAAAGAAATAACACCAAGGGCCAAGCTACTGTAGAAAAAAGCAATCAGTTACTAAAATTAATGTTGCCAAACCAAAAGGGGGAGATGGAAGAGAAACTGCTAAAGACAAACTATCTAAAGCATTGCTTACCTTAAATTTTCTTAATAAACAACAAATTTCTAATACCACAGCAGCAGAAAGACAATTGGAGGTTAATAAAATGAATGAAAATGAAAAATGAAACAACCAATAAATGGGAAAAAGGAGAGGTAAATTTTGGGGCCGAGGTTTTACTCTTATCATAACAGAAACAGGAGAACAGCAGTGGATCCCTTCCAGAAGAATAAATCCTAGAGTTGAAGATGCTACTGAAACTTAAATGATGGACATGGTAGTTTCACATTGGATTAATTATAAGTAAAATATTATGTCAAGGTAAGATTCCCTATCATAATTATACTTATTGGGCATACATAACCAACCCAACTCTTTTAGAGCTGTTAACTTGGGATGATGAGTCTTACCCAATTTATCTTAATCAATCTCACCATTTTCTGGGACCTATAGACATACAGCTACCCTTAAAACCAAAAGAAGGAGGGAAATTTATGGAAAATTTAACTTTACCTTTTATAGACCACCCTCTTTGTATTGGACATGGTTCCGCATGCAACGTCAAAAGTGCAGTGTAGTTTTAACAGAGAAAAGTCAAACTCGAATTTATATTCTCATTTTACCTTCTTTACCACATAAATCAGAAAATATGGTAAATCTTACATGTACCTCTCAAAACAGATTACTAAATGACAAATGGCTTAAATGTTATGAGTTTATAGAGGTTGTGTTTTTTAATGATTCCTATGGAATTGTAAAGGATCAGGCCCTTATGGAAATACCACAGCCTACTAAAATCACAACCGTATCTTGGTTTATTAATAATTCAACAATAATCACTAATGACAGTAATCCTTATTTCTGGAATTTTGGTAATACAGCATTTACTAACAGCTCAATAAATTGGAAAAATCAAGGAAGATATATTCCACAACCATGGGACACTAAACTTAACAAAACTCAAAGTTATTTGTGGAAATTATTTTTGGGAACTGTCCCAATTTTTGAATGTCAAGGCAGTAAAACTAATATTACCAGTTTTAAAAGAAAATCAACTCAATTTCTTACAGTATGTTTACGAGATCCTATAGATTTTATCATTGGAAAAATAACTTTTGGTGAAAGGATCTTTAGCTGCTCCAATTGCTCTTTATTTACATGTCTTAAGAATTCATATTTGCAGGAAAATAAAACTCTTTTTATAGCAAGAAGAATAAAAGGACTATGGTTACCAGTTTCGATGACCAGACACTGGCAGCAGTCTCCAGAATCCCAGTTACTGTGGCATTTCCACGACCATTATTTAAAAAGAACTAAAAGACTCATTGGACTTTTAATAGCAGGAATTTTGGGACTGATTGGCATGATAACCACTGCAGCTGTCACTGGCACAGCCCTGCATCAAGGAGTCCAGACTCAACAATATGTTAAGGACTGGCATGAAACTGCAACTGAGATGTGGCATAGTCAGTCTCACATTAATGTCGAACTCAATAATCGTATGAATGACCTTGAAACAGCTATTATACATTTGGGTAATCAAATTTATAATTTAAACTTGTTAAGAGCTATTAAATGTGATTGGAATGAAAGTTCTTTTTATATTACTCCTTTGCCTTATAATAATAGTGAACATGATTGAGAACAAGTAAGAAATTATTTGATTGAATATAAGCATAATGTTTCTTTAGATATTTTAGAATTGCAAAAGAAAGCATTGAGCATGTCTCAAAATGAATTGAAAGAAACCCCTGGTGCAGAATTTTGGAATGAATTGTCTGAAAATTTAAGGACTATCTATCCATTTCACTGGTGGAAACAAAAAACAGTTCAAATACCATTTTGGATTGGATTACGAATTATTGTTATATGCATCTTAATTGTTTGTATTTTCAAGAGTAATGACATATATTCTTAGAAAAAATGAAAAATTAGATCAGATAAATGCATTTATGTTAAGAAACTTAGCCATGAAAAACTAATTTTACATTATTTGTAGTAGAAAATAGTATACTAATAACCCCTTGATTTTATTACTAATTATCTGCACAATACTATTCACTCAAGGAACCTGAAGAAGTATAAAATATAAATGAAATTGCCTTCCATATAAGAGCTCAAAACTTGACTGGTGGCCAATGATGGGTAAAATTCTCAGAGGAGGACAACCTAAGAGAGGCACAGTCACAAAAGCCTATGGAAGAAGACAAGAGTGAAGGGAGGTCACCTTGTATCAGCTTATATAATGGTTGCTATAGTCTTCACTGAAAAAATTAATTAGTGAAGAAGGGGGAAATGATGGAATTTCAATTAAAGGCCATGACAACTAACAGAAAGCAGGCCACCTTGGAATGTAGGAGACAGGAGCCTCCAGCCTCAAGACACTGAGATAGGATCTAATAGGAGCTGCGTGGGGAAACATCCTGAGATTTAAAGAGAGTTTCATGTATATGTTAGATAAAGATTTACAAGTTCTGCTACATGCAGGAATTTAAAGAGAACTGATCCATTAACCCTTAAAACTTGCTAACTTTAGTGAAGTGTAAACTGTCACATATCTATTGCCTTTGCACATGCACACACATATTTTCTTTATTCTAAAGCCAAATAAAACCACATTTTTTTATGCAGCGGGGCTCTCCTCCCTTTGGGGATGGAGTGTCCTCTGACCCCGGTTATTTCTCAACTCTTCTCTGTCTCATTTTTTCTCATCTGTCACTCTGTTTTCACGGATCCAGTTCCTGAATGACAACAAATGGCCTGCTGCATCTCTTATAATTTTTTTTGCATTTAAAGTCTGTTTTTGGGCAACACTAATATAGCTACACCTGCTCTTTTTTGGGTACTGTTTGCATGGAACATCTTTTTCCAAACTTTCATTTTCATCCAATTTGTATCCCTGAATCTAAGGTGAATCTCTTGTAGACAGCACACGGATGGCTCATGATTTTTTTAATCCATTCTGTCAGCCTGTATCTTTTTGATTGCGGAGTTTACTCATTCACATTTAATGATATTACTGTAAATTCATTATTTACTTGCATCATTTATTCTTTGGCTTTCATATGTCATACCTTATTTTCCTCTGACATTTTGATCTTTTGGTTATCCTTTCTGATAATTTTCCCTTCTACACTCTCCTCCAAGTCTCTCACTCCTTTCTTTTCCTTCCAGGCTCTGGGGATCCCTTTAGTGCTTCTTGCAAAGCCAGATTCTTTTTTCACAAACTCTCTTAAATTCTGTTTATTTGTTTATGTTTAAACTCACATTCATATTTGTAGGACAATTTGGTTGAATAAACACTTCTTGGCTGGCAATTGTTCTCTTTCAGTATTCTAATTATATCATATCACTGTCTTCTTGCTTCCATGGTTTTAGACGAGAAATTCACACTAAAACTTAATGGGCATCCCATGTATGTGATAATTTCCTTCTCCCTTGCTGCTTTCAGATTTTCCCTTCATCTTTGGCATTTGACATTCATAGTAGTATATATCTTAGAGTGGGACTATTCAGATTTATTCAATTTTATTTATGAAATTGAGTAAACTGTGCTTCTTGGACATGTAAATTCATTTCTTTCATGAGAATTGGGAAATTTTCAGCCATTATTTCAGCCATTATTTCATCAGCCATTATTTCTCTTTTTCTCCTGGAAATTCCACGGCACTTATGTTCTTGAGCTTTGTTTTGTTATTCAACTCCCTGAGCTCCTCCTCATTTTTTCCATTCTTTTCTCTCTCTCTTTTCCTTTCTCTTCAATTTCAGCTTTTCTATCTTCAATTCACTTTTCTTTTTTCAATTGTTTTGAGTCAGCTGTTGAATGCCTCTAATGCATTTTTAAGCTCACTTATTGCATCCTTCATTCTCATAATCTATGTTTTTTTTTAAATTCAGGTTTTCAAATTCTTCTTTGCACTTGCCCAGTGTATTCTTGTCCTTTATCTCTTTAGCCATATTGTCATTTAACTCATTTATTTGATTTAGGAAATTTGTATGAAATTGATTGATTTCTTATATCAAATCCTGTATCTCATCTTGGGCTTTGATGTTTTCCTTTGCTTGAAACATTTCTCCCTTTTTCCTAGTATGTTTTGCAATTTTTTCCTGATGTCTAGGCATCTGATTATGATGGTGAGTTTATCTTCATGCTCAATTTCTCTCTTGCTTGGGGATTTACTAGTGGGAGATTGTGTTACTGCTCTTTTTTGATTCTTAGTTCAGCCTGCTGTAGCTCTTTAACATTGTCCTGTTTAGTTGCTTAAATCTGAGCTATTACCCCAGTAATGTGTTGCAGACCCACTTTCATGGGCTTTGAGGAGGGAGGCTGTAAAGGCACAAAAAATTCTCTTTTATTTATTTACTTTTATTTTCCTTACATATATTTCCTTGGTCTTTCAGAAAATGGCATTCTTCAAAAGACCTCTTGATTCAATGTCTGGTTAGAATGTGTTTACTGTAACCCTGACTGGAACAATGTGACAGAGGATCCTGCCTCAGGGCTATTCAGACCTCACAAATTGAACTTTCTCAGAAGCTTTTCTCCTTTCTTTGCTATCAGGCTTTTCCCTTTTCCCAGGTAGAAAATAATTCCACTCCCCTCTGTGACCTCAACAAGCAGCCCTGGTCAATAAAGAGGGTGTTTGAGAGGGTCAGATCTCTTTATTACCCTGATGGCTTCCAGGCCAAACAATAGTGTGGCCTCAACCAGCATGGAATTTTTTGTGGGACATTGCAGACCAAATTTGTTTGCCAAAATTTGAACCAGTCTTAGGCTGTATCCCTCTCTTTCCTATTTCCAGGGGAGGCAGACTCAAACAGCCCCTTTTGTCTATAGCTGCCAACCAGAGGGCAGAGAACTCAAAGCTGTCCATTCTGAAGTGAAGGATGGGCACCAGCAGGTACAGCTGTAGCAGTTACTAAAAGAGATTTCCTGTTAATATTCTTTTTCTTTTATAATACTTATCTTATAGGTTGTATCCAGCCTTCTACTTGTGTCGTAGGTCCTAAATCATTTTTTCCAAGCCATTACTTCCTTTCTTCTAGTTCTTCTTCTGGGAGAGAAATGAGTTCTGTGTCTCTCTAATATTCCATTGATAGAATGACCATGCTATTTTGAATGATCATGCTATTTTGATTACTGTAGTTTGGTAATATGCTTTAAAATCTGGAAGTGTGAATTGTCCAAGTTCATTCATCTTTGGCAACAGGTTTTTGGTTATTCAGGGCCCCTAATCATTCAAAATAAATAGGATAATTGGCTTTTACATTTCTCCAAATAAGGTTTTGGAAACTTTATTGGGATTGCATTGAATATGTAGGTCAGTTTAGGAAGAATTGACATCTTAACTATATTTAATCTTCCTACCCATGAACACAGAATGCTATCCCATTTATTTTGTTCTTTGATTTTTTTAAGCAATTATTTTATAGTTTTCACAGTATAAGTACTTTACATCCCTGGTTAAATTTATTCTTAAATATTTTATTCTTAGTTCCAATTTTGAATGGTATTTTTTTCTTGATTTCTTATTCTGATTGTTTAATGCTTGTGTATATTAACACTACTGATTTTTGGGTGTTGATCTTGTACCTTGCCACTTTGATGAATTATTACCTCTAGGAGATTTATTTTGGATTTATCAGTATTTTCTGTATATAGGATAAAATCTTCTGTTAATAATGAATGTTTTAATTCTTCCTTTCCAATTTTGAACACTTTTATTTCTTTTTCTTTTCTAATTGCTCTGGTTAAAATTCCAGTACAGTGTGAAATAACACTGGTGACAGTGGGCATCATTGTCTTGTTGCTGGTCTTAGAAGGAAATATTTCAGTCTTCCCCATTGCAGATGCTTGGTATTATTTATGAATTCCAGAAATAGATAGTGGATTATGTTTGTAAATTGGCTTGTTTGTCTGGGCATATTAGATTATATTGGATTCAGAGGTTTAACTTTTACTTGAGTATATAATGATTGAGACTTTGCTTAGACTCTGCACTGCAGAGAAGGAAGTTTGGAGTTTTGATCCTTGTACCTGGGAAGCAAACACATAGAAAAGTAGATATGTGAGAAAAGAGAGAAAGCTCAATTAGACACAGCAGAACTCCTAGGAAAACAGTTGAGTCATTTGCCTGATACTCTACAGTTGGCCTTGTGGAGAGAGCAGAGGCGCTGAGCCTGGAGATAAATGAGCCCTGGCAAGAGCAGAACACAGGAAGATTGAACCCTTGCTGACATCAGCAGATATTTTGCTCCAACACACGGTAGCAGACTTTGGTGAGGAAAGTAAAATGCTTTATGGCCTGGTAACTGTGGGATTATACCACAAAGAAATACCCTTTATGAAAGCCAACATATTTCTGGTATTTTGTATCAGCACCCCTTTGGCTGACTAATAAACCCATTTTGTAGGATGTTGTGTGGGCTTTTAATTTATGCTCTTTAATCATTTTGAGGAAGTTTTCTTCTCTTCTTTGTACTCTAAGCACTTTTGTCTAAAAAGTGTTGTGAACCTTGCCAAATTTTTTTTCTTCATCATTTAAGATTATCATATGTTCTTCTATCTTCACTGTGTTAAAGTGGTGTATTACATTAATTGATTTTCTTATGTTTAAAAAATTCATTACCAGGGATAAATCCCATTTGATCTTGGTGTATAAATGTTTTAATGTGATTTTGCTTTCAGGTTGGTAATATTTTGTTGAGGATTTTACATCAATATTCACCAAGGATAATCGTCTGTAGTTTTCTTAATTTGTGGTGACATTTTATTAATAAATTTTGTTTTTAGAGAAGTTATAGATTAACAGAAAATTTACATTGAAAGTATAGCAGATTGCTATATAACCCACTCCATTCCCCTTCCACATTTTCCCCTATTAATAACATCTTACATTAATGTGGTTCATTTGTTATAACTGATGAACCAATATTAAAGTATTCCTATTAACAAAGTCTATAGTTTATATTATGGTTATACTTTGCACTGTACAGTTTTATAAGTTTTGAGAAAATGTATAAGGGCCTGTATACACCATTGCAATATCTTTCAGAACATTTCCTATGCCCTAGAAATGCCCTGTGTATTACCTATTCTTCCATCCTCCTGCTCTCAGTACCTCTGATAAACACTATCTTTATTTCAATATTAAAAGTTCTTCTCTTCCTACACTAACAATAAGTGTACATTGGTCTCTGGTTGCATTTCCCCTTATGTTTGTCCATTCCTAAAACTTTGTGGTACCTTTACCTGGCTTTTGGCATGAGGGTGATGTTTGCCTTGTAGAATTAATTTGGGAGTATTCTACCCTCTTCATTTTTTTCAAAGAGTCTGAGCAGAACTAGAGTTAAGTCATCTTGGAATATTTGGCATAATTCCACTATGAAGCCATCTGTTACTAGACTATTGTTTGTTAGGAGGTTTTTTTATTACTAATTCAATTGCTTTACTTGTAATTGTATTGTTTAGATCTTCTATTTTTTCTTTAGTCCATGTAGTTAGTTTGTGTGTTGCTATGAATATGCCCATTTTTATTTGTCAGTCCAGCTGAAGGTAGTTGTCATAAAGAAAGAGAAATTTATTCTTTTTTACCGTAGTTTATCATCTCCTTCCTCCTACTCTTCCCTGGTTGATGTCCAATGTTTTTCTGGCTGCCAGAGTTCAAAATAGTTTTTCAGACAGTCCTTGCCATTTTAAAGTAATACTGGTGGAAGGACTAATTTCTGGATCTCCCTAATCTACCATCTTCCCCAAATCCATATTGCTATCATTTTGATAGCAGGAATGAGCAGTAATCTTCATTATACTTTTTGATAACCTTTAATTTTTGTGTAATTTTATACTTAGAGAAAAGCAGCAAGACATTATCTAGAGTTCTTTCATATTCCTCAACAAGATTCCCCTGATGATTACATCTTACTTCACCATGTGTACATTCATCAAATTTATGAAGTTAACATTAATACATTACTGTTGCCTAAACTCCAGACTTTATTAATATATCACTAGATTTTCCACTAATGCCATTTTTTTTTCAGTTATTGGAACTCATCTAGGACAACACATTATATATAGGACAGTTGTCTTTTAAATAACATCAAATCATTAATTATTTAATCATAGTCATGAGGACACTGTACTATTGCTAAAAAAATTTTAAAGAAACTTTAGATTACATAAATGTAACATCAAAAATATAAAGGATTCCCATATACCCTACCTCCTCATTAGCATGATATATTTGTTACAAGTGATAAAAACATAATTGTCAATAGTTTACATTATCACTTATACTTTGCAACACACATTTTTATGTATTGACAAAATGTATAATGGTTTGTATCCATCCTTGCAATGTCATGAAAAACCATTCCAATTTCCCCAAATTGCCCCATTTTACACCTATTTTTCCTTCTCACTCTCCTCAGGACCTCTGGTGACTACTATCTTTATACCAATGTTACAAGTTCTTACATTACTAAAATAATAATAAGTCTACCTTAGTTCATAGTTGCATTCCCCCCTTATGTTTGCTCATTTTTCAATCTTGAGAATTTTGGCATGGTGATCCTTACTCTGTTTCTGATTGAGAGGGAACTTAGATCCCAATGGGCAGAGTGTTTTGCTTTCAATTGTAGATAACTCTGGGTTTTTGTGATGTACATTGTCCTTCATCATCCTTTGTTAGTTGTCCTGGGTGAATCCAATGAGCTGATGTGTAGGTATTGTTGGCTGCAAATCTGCCAAGATTCAGGGCTCAACTGGCATAAGAGCAGAACAAAGATTTAAGTCTCTGGGATGCATATTTGATGTGTTTAGTGTTAATTATAGGCTCAAATATAAGATGCATAGGAACCATGTGTAGGAAAATTATGAATGAGATCAACTCTGATACATTGGGGGAGAGATAATCATAAATTCTAAGGCAAGGCCAACTGAAAGGGTGCTGAATTCCTGCGGTTGTCTGCCCTGCCTATAGTGTCCAGATGCTTGTAGAGCCCTCAGAGGCCCCTCTGCTTGAGGCACTGTTTACTGCAAAGGTCAGTGAGATCCTCCTTAAGCATGCAAAAGTGTAAGCTCTAGAATGACCCCTTAACTCATTTTTAAATCTCTTAGCCAAAAAAAATCTCACTTGTATTTAATATTTCCCCCTTTTGATCAAGGCCTTTTTCCAAATGCCTCACAAGTTGGTACTTAGTAATAATCCCGTGGTGACAGGGAGGCTCATCTTTGGGCGTTATGTCCCACAGCAACAGGAAAATAGTGAGCTTATATTCTGAGTGTGGCTTAAATAGAGGCCACATTTGAGCAACAAGGAAGACTTCAGGAGGTAACTTTTAGGCAATATATAATTGTAGGCTAAATTTCAATTTCACAAGATCAAGGTTCATAAATACAAGCATTGATATCAAGAGCCTGGTGTATTGTTCTGTCCTTTTTTGCTAGGCACTGCCCATATACTCTAGGGATTCTTGCCACCCTTTTTGAGAATTTAGAAGGACTCCTCAGGATGAAAATTCAATATTCTTTCAGTTATTTTTTGGGTCTCTACCTGCTGAGACAGTACCCCATGAGCAATTTAACACATTCATATTTCATTGAGGCATGCTACTGGTGTACCCTCCCCAACATCGTTCCACCACTTACACCCTGCACCAGTGATTCTCCCATGTCACTGTCTCAACTCTTCTGCAATCCAAAGACAAAGCCAAAATAAATAAATAAATGAATAAAATAAAAAATAAAATGTTAAAAAAATAAAAATAAAAATGAAATAATTTTTTGCATTGTGTCTTTCATCACCATAAGATCTGTTATCTTTTATGTACAATGACAATTTATTCTGTATGTTCCCCAGTGTCTTACTTTTTTCACTTTATTTTCAAAGAAGTTTTAGGTTACAGAAAAGTCACATAGAAAATATATGGGATTCCATATAACTCACCCACACCCTCTTTCACATTTTCCCATATTAATAACATCTTACATGAGTGTGGCACATTTTTTATAATTAATGAAAAAATATTGAAGCATTCCCACTAACTATGGTCAGTGGTTTACCTTATGCTTAACATTCTGTACCATACACTTTTACAGTTTCTAACACAATGCATAATGGCCTGTATCCATTATTACAAGATTGTGTGGAACAATTACATTGCCCTAAAAATGCCCCATGCTCCATCCATTCTTCCCTCTCCCTCCCATCAGAAACCATGATAATCACTAAGTTGCAATTTTCAAAGAATAAGGTTCATGGTTACATACATTAATATTGAGGGCTTGACATATTGTTCAACTTCTTTTATTAGGCACTGCCTATGTTTTTGAGAGACTCTTGACCCTCTATTTGAGAACATAGGAGGGCTACCCACGATGGGAGTTAATATTTTCTAGCTTATTGCATGGGTCTCCACCCACTGAGGTACCACCCTATGACAAGATGAACACTTTCATATTCCATAGAAACTTGCCAAAGGTTTCCCCTTTGCCATATATCTCCCCACTCACAACATCCTGCATGAATAACCCTCCCTGCCTTATTTGTTAAAAGAACATTCCCACTCTTGTGGTTTTAACCACAGACTTACAATACCAGGAGTTCACCTGTTCCTTTCTCCAGCAAACCACAAAGTTCCATGCATAGTCCAACCCTTCCCAACAACCCAGCTCACACTCACATTCCAGCACCAGTGACCCCACTCACATCTTTGCACCACTATCACCCCAATCCATTGCCAGCCCATTCCTTCCATCTTATCATAGATTTTACCCATGCTAAGCATTGGCTCACCTACTCCTTTTCTGTCTCCTGATTACCTATTTTCCAGATTCTAGCTCTGTGAAGCATCTTTATTTGCTTAGTTCATATTGGTGAGGTCAGGAAATATTTGTCCTTTAGTGACTGGCTTACTTCACTCAACACAAGGACTTCCAGATTCATCTGTGTTGTCAAATGTGTCAATACTTTATACCTTTTTGTAACTGTGTTATATTCCATTGTATGTATATACCACACTTTGCATATAAATTCATCTGTTGATGGGCACTTGAGTTTTTTCCAACTTTTGGCAATAGTGGATAATGTTGCTATCAATATTGGTGTGTATATATTTGCTTGTGTCCCGGCTTTCACTTCTTCTGGGTATATACCCAGTAGTGGTACTGTTGGATCATATGGCAGATCTATAATTAGCTTCCTGCAGAACCACTAAACCATCCTCTAATGCTACACCATTCTACATTCCCACCAGTAGTGGATGAGGGTTCCTCTTACTCCATATCCTCTCCATCACTTGTAGTTCCCTGTTTGTTTGTCTTTTTAGGTTGCAAGTCTAATAGTTTTAACATGATATCTCATTATAATTTTGATTTGCATTTCCCTAATATCTAGTGATGTCGAGCACATTTTCATGTGCTTTTTAGCCAATTGTAATTCATCTTTGGAAAAGTGTGTATTCAAATCTCTTGCCCAATTTAAAAATGGTGGTTTATCTTTTTATTTTAAAGATGTAATATATCCTGGATATTATGCCCTTGTCAGATAAAAGGTTATGAAATATTTTCTCCCATTGAATGGGATGCTTTTTCACATTCTTGACAAACTCCTATGAAGCACAAAAGTTTTTAATTTTAAGGAGGTCCCATTTACCTTTTTTGTTTCATTTCTTTTTTTGGGTGTAAAGTTTATGAAAACATTTCCTACTACAAAATCTCATAGATATTTCCCTACAGTACATTGTAGGAGCTTTATGGCTTTGGCTCTTATATTTAGATCTTTGTTCCATCATGAGTTAATTTTTGAATAGGGTATGAGATGGTGATCCTCTCTCATTTTTTGAATATGGATATCCAGTTTTCCTGGCACCATTTGTTAAAGAAGCTATTCTGTCCTAGAGTGGGCTTGAAGAACTTGTTAAGTATCAGTTGACCTTTAATGTGAGGATCTAAATCAGAACTCTTAATTCAGTTCCATTGGTCAATATGTCTATCCTTGTGAGAATATCATGCACTTTTGACCACTGTACTGTTGTAATATTCTTTAAAGTAAGGTAGCATGATTCCCCAAGTTTCATTTTATTTTTCAATATGTTCTTGGCTATTCAGGGCCCCTTGACCTTCCAAATAAATTTAAAGATTGTCTTTTATTAAGTCAATAAAAAATGCTGATGTAATTTTAATTGAGAGCACATTAAATCAGTAAATCAATTTGGGTAGGTCAGACATCTTAATGATGCTTAGTATTCCAATCCATTAACATGGATTATCCTTCCATTTATTAAGGTTTATTTGATTTACATTAACAATGTGTCGCTTTCTGGGTATAAATCCTTTACATCTTTTGGGAAGTTTATTTGTAGATATTTGATTCTTTTAGTTGCTATTGTCAATGGAATTTTTTTGTGGATTTATTCCTCACATTGCTCATTATTTGTATACAGAAATATCATTGATTTTTGCATGCTGATATTATATACTGTCACTTTAATGATTTCATTTATCAGATCTAGAAGCTTTGTTGTAGAATTCTCAGGGCTTTCTATATATACGATCATGTCATCTGCAAATAGTGACTTTTTTTTATTCTTTCTTTCCAATTTTGATGACTTTTATATCTCTTTCTTGCTTAAGTACTTAAGGAAGAAATTTTAACACAATGTTAAATAGAGCAGTGACAGTGGGCATCCTTGTCCTTTTCCAGATCTTAGAGGGAAAACCATTAGTATTTCACCATTGAATATGATGTTAGCTGTAGATTTTTCATATATACCTTTTATCATGTTGAGAAAGTTTCTTTTTATTCCTATATTTTAAGTGTTTTTATCAAGAAAGGGTGCAATATTTTGCTAAATACTTTATCTGCATCAATAGAGATTGCCATGTTTTTTCTGCGTATCTGTTAATGTGGTGTATTACATTGATTAATTTTCTTATGTTTAACCCTCTTTGCATACCAGGGGTGAAACCCACTTGGTCATGGTATACAATTCATTTGGTATGTTGTTGAAGATGATTAGCAATTATTTTGTTAAGGATTTTAGCATCCAGGTTCATTAGAGAGATTAGTCTTTAGTTTTCTTTTCTTGTGGCATCTTTATGTGGCTTTGGTATTAGGGTGATAGTGGCATCATAGAATGAGTTAGATAATGTTCCCTCAATTGTATTATTTTGGAAGAGTTTAAGCAGTATTGGTGTTAGCTCTTTCTGGAATGATTGGTAGAATTCACCTCTGAAGCCACCTGATTCTGGGTTTTTCTTAGTTGGAAGGTTTTTGCTTACTAATTCAAACTCTTTTCTTGTGATCAATCTGTTGAGTTCATCAATTTCTTCTTTCATCAATGTAGGCTGCTTTTGTGTTTCTAGAAATTTGTCCAATTCATGTAAATTATCCATTTTTTAGGCATACAATTTTTCAAAGTATCCTCTTATGATACTCTTATTTCTGTGGAATCAGTGGTGATAACACTCCCTCATTTTTTATTTTGTGTATTTGCATCTTCTTTCTTTTCTTTATTCTAGCTAAGGATTTGTCAATTTTATTAATCTTCTCAAAGAAACAAGTTTTGGTTTTGTTAATTTTTTCTAATTTTTTAATTCTAAATTTCATTTTATTCTTCTCTCATCTTCGTTATTTCCTTCTTTTTGCTGGCTTTGGGATTAGTTTGTTGTTCTTTTTCTAATTCCTCCATGTATTCAATTATATCTTTGGTTTTAGCTCCTTTCTCTTTTTTAATATAAATACTTATGGCTTTAAATTTCCCTCTCAGTACTGCTTTTGCTGCATCTCATAGTTTTTGATATGTTGTGTATTCATTTTCATTTGCTTCAAAGCAGTTACTGATTTCTTTTGCAATCTTCTGCAATTTCCTCCTTGCCCCACTGATTGTCTAAGATCGTGTTGTTTAACTTCCATATCTTTGTGCCTACTCTCTTTCTCTGCCCTGTATTAATTTACAGCTTCATTTGTTGTGGTCAGATAAATTACTTTTTATAATTTCAATCTTTCTGTATTTGAGAGTTGTTCTTTGGCATATCATGTGCTCTATCCTGGGAAATGATCCATTGATCATATCCTGCAGTATTTGGGTGTAATGTTCTGTATATGTTTATTAGGTCTAGATCCTCTAATGTATTATTTAAGGCCTCTATTGTTTATTAACCCTCTGTCAAGATGTTATGTCTAATGTTGCTAATGGTTTATTACATTTTTAACAATAATTTTGGAAATTCCTTTTCTCTGAAAACAGAAGGGGTTCATTTATTTATATATAAGGGGCATTTTAGTTCTAAGTTTATATATATATTAGGGTTCTCAAGATGAGGAATGAAATAAAAACCTTTAATAATTATATTAAAAATGAACATTGGCCTTCCTCCCTACACCTCACTAAATTTAAAGAATTTATTGTAGTAGTAGTGAATGCTTGTGGGTGTGATGGCCAAAGTAATGTAGTCAGAGAATAAGATCAGTTAAAAGCATTGTGCATTTAAAAATTACATCTACACTGTACCCAAACAAAATATTTTGCATATTTTAATCAATTAAATAAGTTAAAACATTTAGCCAGGTTGATGGTTAGGTAAAAATGAAGTATAAAAATTTGGGCATTTTTGCTTGTGGCAATGGTTCTAGGGACTTGTACTCAAAAGTCGTTGTGAACTTCTGTGTTTCTTATTGCATAAATGTTTTTATTAGTATTGTCTTATATGATTCTCACAAAAACCATATCAACCACATTCTAATTATAACCATTTAACAGAAGTGAAAACTAAGGCTTCAAGAATTTTAAGAGACTGGTTCCCAGACACTGAACTAATTAGAAGACCTTTGATTTGAACCCAACACTTTATGAGTATGGTGTCCATGTTCTTACTCATTTCATTTCTTTGTATCTACTGTTTGACCTTAGTCTACACTGACCACTACTGGCTCATATATTTCTAAGTATTACTTTTTCATAGATGTTTGATGACTAACCCGATGACTTTATTGTGTTTGTTTTATACTCAAGTTTTCTGGGAGACAATTTGGAGCTCTATGTGGATTTCATGTTTCAAATACATTTTATGAATAATTATACCTTGGAACATAATATAAATGGTTGTTTTAATGAATGCATACAGCCATTAACATAGATTTGTATAATTGTTAGTTTTGTTGAGCATTGTAAACTATTTTGGACATCCTAAGTGGAATTCTTAAAAAACAGGTTATTAATAATTCTCACAAAAAACCCACTATACTTTTATTTATGTACTTAAAAACATAATTATATAAGCCATGTAACTGATGTTTCTGTTAAAGGTTCAAGTGAAGACACAAACGTCTTTAAAAATGGAGTCTACCTATGTAAAATGAAGTCAAAATTTGAAGTAATTTTCTGAATGACCCATGGAAAATCTTTCTGTGAATAAGGCAGCTAGGTTTTTAAATGAAAGAATAATAACTACAATTTATGGTGGCACTTAATCATAAGGAATGTTTTCACAGTTTAATTTTGAACTCTATCATAATTCTGTGACATTAACAGGAAAGCTATATATGAATACCTCCAGTTTGCAATAAAGTCAAATAAATTGGAAACACATACCTTGGACAGCTGAACTTGATCAATTCGGTTCACATTATTGAAACATTTGGCAGACAAAATCTTAAGACTCTGGCTTATATTTATCATGTTTTTTCTACTCCTTACCTATATGGCTGTTGCCAATTTGTAAACTTAAGTGATGGAGAAATTACCTTGTGATTCTAAATCATTTTCTATCTCCTTCACTGAGGGGCCTTATTCACAAGTTCATACATGAATAAGGGAATCAGAAGGCTTTAAAACCTTTAGAAGTGGGTGCAGACTGTAGAAATGAAACATTCTCACCTGTTTGTATTTTGAACCAGTGGAAAGGACTTGTGTGGAAACCAGAGGTTAAGTGTTTAAATCTCAGATCCACCATGTGTAATTTGTTTATCTTTACCTTCAAAGTATGAGTTTCCTACCAGAACAATGGAGATAACTTGTTCTAACATGGACTGCTGACTAAGCATAGGCACTGAGCAATTGTTTTTCTTGCATTATTTATTAGTTATCATGAGAACACTGTGAGGGAGTTATTGTATATTTTATAAGCACCAGTTCTAATTTTAAAATGATGGATGAAAATAAAAGCAACACAACACTTAGGGCATACTTGTTATATATAAGCTTAGAGCTAGGCACTTTCCATAAATCTTTCTATATTATAGAATAAATCAGTTCATCTTAAAGGCTTAACACAATTCAGACTTTTAAAGGAATATTTGAAATAGTAGGCATGATTTCCAAATGCATCATAAACTGTGTTATTTCATCTTTTATTTGTAGATAATGCTGTCCCTGATCAGTGGTGAAGCTTTTGGTCATGAAAGTCACTCCTGTTCCCATTCTGCACCAATAGCAGGCCTCATTAATAAATTGTAGTCCTCCCTTCCCTGAAGCTTAGATGTGACTTCAGAATTCTTCTCACTTATTTTCTCTGGGAAGCATCTCATAAAAAGACAGAATTGGAACTTGAGAAAAAACTATTTGTCACCTAACCAAATGTGGATCTTTTCTTCCCCCACACTGAATTTCTGGCTATTTTTAAATACATAAAAATTTATTTCCATCTCAATTCTGCCTGACTTCCCATTACTACTTTCAACTAATTTTGTGTTCTCAATTACAAAAGAAACACAAAATAATTTTGCATATGGACACACCAACTTGTTTATAATTATGATAATGCCATAAACTGGTCTGAGATGAAATTCTTTTTATTCTAAGGGTAGAATCTACATGCACACTCTGATAACTTTCAACATTTCCACTGATATTATGTTAAATTAAAGTTTCCATAACTGAATTCATCATCCTGAGGCTTTTACAGAATACAAATATTCACACAATATTATTTGTTTTTGTGCGTGTGTGTGGTTTTTTGCTACATTTCAACTGTTGAGAGGGAACTTGCTGATTTCAGTGACCATTGCCAGCAGCCTGGCACTCCTGGACCCCCATATATTACCTTTTTACTTTCCTGTCCTTCCTGGAAGTATGATTTCTCTCTTTCATCACCACAAAGATGCTTATGGATGTCCTCTATGAGAGAAAAACCATCTCATTCCAGGGCTGTATGACCTCGTTTGCTGAACACTTCTTGCTGGGGTGGAGGTGATTGTCTTCATAGCTAGACCTATGACCAATATGTTCCCATTTGCAAGCCCTTGCCCTACCCTTCTATCATGAGTTGGAAGTTCTGTGGCATTCTAATGGGGGTAGCCTGAACTCTGAAGTTGTGATACAAATTCTCTTTACTTTCCAGCTTCCTTTCTGTGTCCCCAATGTCTTTGATCACTTCATGTGCCACTTGTACCAATTATTGGAGCTTTCCTGCACTGACACTCACATCCTTGGTCATTTGGTGGTTGACAACAGTGGGTTTATTTGCATCACAATCTTCTTCTTACTCATTTCCTATGGAAGCATCTTGCTGTCTCTGAGAACTCA
>JAQZBX010053625.1:0-18835 GCA_029593785.1 Cabassous unicinctus | reverse complement strand
AAAAAAACAGGAACAGCACATCAGGGTGACAATGACCCATATTCTCATTCCTGCTACTTCTACCCAACTTCAGCATGGCAGGGCAATATTGAAGGATTTTTTCCATTGTCCTCTTGAGAGAGCAATTGTGAACTCCTAGTGGGAGGATCTTTCTAGAAATAGATGGTAGACATATATTTCTTATTTAAATATTTATAATAGATACAGTTTACCAGGGACAATTTTAGGCATAAGCACAGCTTCTGGATATGTAACATTGTCTCTCACTCTTTCTTTCACAATAATGCTAAGCCCCATTATTTGCTAGTTAGGTGGCTGTCCGTTCATAAATCATCTATTAAAAACTGTGAATTATAAGTCACTATTCTGTGTGCTCTGCAACAGAGTAAAGAAGCTCCAGTTTCTCATCAAAATGTAAAAAACAATTCTCAAAAGAAAGCCTGCAAGCACCATTTCCTAGGTGACCACATTCAAATGATCTAACTCCTTATTTTTACCATTTTGGGAGCTCTTTATTATTGTCCATAGAACCAGGATTGGTGTCCTTGATTTTAAGGCTCAAATACTTTCCAGGCTTTACTGATTTTGACTGCTTTCCAGAGCCTTAAAATAGTTATTTTATTTTATATATTGCCTAGATTTTATAAATGTTATCTATGGAGGGTTAGTATGATAAAATGTACCCCACCATTATTAAAACTGTAACTACCTAGAGAATTATCTGAAAAGGGCATGGCTAAGGGCATAAGAAAAGCCCTCATGGAATTGGAATTGAAAATGAGTTTGTTAGAATGATGGTGTCAGTAGAACATGTATCTTAGAGGATAGATGCAAATAAAAGGAATAATAGAGGATTTAATTTGGGTTGCTATTGGGGACACATTAGACAACTGTTAAGGATTGAGTTGTGTTCCTATATATATATATATATACACACACACACACACAATATATATATATATACATGTTTAAGTCCTTACCCCCAAGTACTTGTAAATGTGACCTTATTTAGAAATAGGATCTTTCCAGATGCAATCAAGTTAAGATGAAGTCATACTGAGGTAGGGTGAGCTCTAATCCAATATGACTGATATCCTTAAAAGAAGAGGAAAAGAGACACAGACACCCAAACACAGAGGGAAGATGACCACGTGAAGGTGGAGGCAGAGATTAGTTATGCTGCCCCAAGCCAAGAAATTCCACCAAAAGCTAGAAAGAGGCAAGGAAGGACTCTCCCCGGGAGACTTCAGAGAGAAGTCTTACACCTTGATTTCAGAATACTAGTCTCCAGAACTGTGGAAAAGAAATTTATGCTGTTTTAAGCCACCCAAGTTGTGATACTTTGTTGTAGCAGCCCCAGGAAATGACTACAGAAACTAGTAAGCACTGCTCATAAAAAAGAATGATTGTTTTTGAACTTATGGAGAATATATAAAAATAGACTTGGGAGAAAAAAGCAATATAGTACAGAAATCAGAATGGTCCATAATGATCATCCAGTCTAATCTCTTATTTTACTGATAATCAAAAAGAGTTTATAACTTATTGAAGTATACACAGTTAGTTAGCAGTAGAACCTGGTATAAAACTACAAGTTCCAAGATGCTGTCTTCTCTCAAGCCTCACATTATTTATGGACATTATTTTATATATATATATATAAAATAATATATATATATATTCTTTTCAACAGTATAGCCAGACTGATGACATTCTGTTTCTCTTCAATTTCTTATAGATTATTTCCTATGGTGTTAGAAAAAGGTCAGTTACAAAAACTCCAAATCTTTTGGACATGGTGATGCCCATAAGTAAGGATTTATTTAAGGATTTATGCCTTGGCTCTGAACTGCTATACACATCTATAACACCTATGTATTATGCCATGAAGCTACTGTTACATTTTAGGACAAGATCTAGAATTATTTTTTTAAAGATTTATTTAAAAATAATAAATTCATTGTTTGAGTTTGCTTCTGTTCGTTATGTGCTCATCTTCTTTTTAGGAGGCACTGGAACCAAACCAGGGACCTCCCAGGTAGGAAGGAGGTGCCTAATCATTTGAGCCACCTCTGCTCTCTGCTTCATTGTGACTCTCATTGGTTTTCCCTCCTTGTGTCTCTTGTTGTGTCATCTTGTTGCATCTGCTCGCTGTGCCAGCCCGTCAGCTCACTGTCTTGCTCATCTTCTTTAGGATGCACTGGGAACCAAACCAGGAACCTCCCATGTGGTAGGCGGGGGCTCAACAGCTTGAGCCATATCCACTTCCCTAGAATTAATTTCTGATTAATTCCTTCTGGCTGGGAGAAATTATTACATGTCTAGGGCATAGAAGTGTTCACAAGATACAGCAAGAACCAATGATAAGATCCAGTTAGTTGCATATGCTGAGGCATGCTTTCCAAAGGGATTTTCACAGAAAATAAGATGTAGATAGTTCAAGCAAATGGTTAGTATCAGAGATCTACTAGCTTTTCCCACAGTTTAAGGGAGAGGAAAATCCAGGGGCTAATAATTCTGAAAATTCAAGTACATACTTGACATCAAGACTCTCAACAGGCAGATGATTTGGGGGAAGGGGATGTGCATAGCTTCCACTACTCTTCAAGTCACCTTCACTGGGCTCCCGTCTCCACTTCTACCCCATTTCAACTCAGGCTGAGACAAAGTCTACTTCTTTGTACTCCCATGATTCCCCATACATCTCTCTTTCAATGCTCCTAGCACACCTGATAGGATTGGTGGTTTGTTGTTTCTCATACTCCCCCTGCCTAGATCACAAATATAAGCACACATATACTAGATTATGAGTGCCCTGAGGACAGGGAGTATGTATTTCATCTCTGTATTCCCAGTGAGCAACACGGTGCTAGGCACATTTAAATACTAAGTCAATTTTTGCAGATGGATGAATGGATTGATGGATGGTTGCCATATTGACAGTCTACTAATCCAGAGTCTCAGAAACAAAAAAACAAGCCAGAACTCTAAGTCTGTGAGCAAACTTTAGTATAAAAGAGAATCTGGGTCTTAGGAAAGAAAAGGGAATTTGTAATTTGGGGTCTGAAGAACTGGGTTCAAGTGCTGGTTCACTTACAAACTGGACGAATCACTAGGATTAATCACTTATGCTTTCTAGACCTCAATTTTCTGAACTCTGAAAAGGGGTTGGTAACACCACATGCCTCAATTCATAGGGCTGTTACAAAGAGTGAATAAAATAAAATGTGTGAAAGTCTTTGTAGAATTCAGTACAAACACTAGGTATTGTTTATTATTGACAGATCTGAGGCACAAGATCAGGAAACTCCTGGCTTAGAACTAGTCCTAGAGACAGAAACAACACAGAGCCTGAAAAATGGAGTAAAGGGTTCACCTGAGAGTGACAAAGAGATTCCTTGGACAAAGAAGAGAATCCAGTAGGTCCTCGGCTAGAAATCTTTAATCTTTTGGATGAACCAGCACCAACCAAATCGTTGAAAAAAAGGGAGGGAATTGGTACAAAAATAATTCCTTAAGACAAAGTGATCAAAACACGTTATCCTGGCCTAAAGCATTATAAAAACTTTCCAGGGTGTGAGTGTTCCCTTGTGCCCTACGTCTCTTCAAAACAACAATTTCTAGTAATAGTCACTTCATTTTGTCGTCATAAAATGTTTGGTGCAACAAAAAAATTGTTGTTGTTCTTGTTGTCTTTATTGTTTTCTATCAGGGAAATAAGAGTAAAAATAGTTTCCTTTTCATCAGAAAACTTTAAAATCTGAGAGATAGGTGCACTTAGAGATACAGGATTAGAAGGGATTATTGAAAGCATGGAAACTGCCACCTTTATTTTACAAAGGGAAAAACTGGAGAGTAAGAGACTGTAATTAGCCTCCAGCCATGCCTGAGGGACAAAGCCAGCGGGAGCCTCGCTCTCTTCCCGAGTCCTCAGACCTGTTCCCTCCATTGTACTGCACTGTGTCTACTCCATCATTTTCTGGGGACTTGGAAAGCATCCAGCCCATAGGCAGCCTCAAATTGGTAAAGCATTTTTAACTCTCCTAAAATATATATGTGGCTATATTGAATGTAATCACTATTTAGTTATCTCTGAATAAAATCTCTAGAAAAAAAATATTGGCTCCGTGAAATAACTTCATTTGCCAAGGATGGCATTTTAGTCTTTAGGAACCCCTGTCTAAACATAGACTTTTTCTACAGCGTATTTCTTTAAACTGTAAACTGCACAGTGCAGTTAGCCAGTTACATCACTTCACTCCTAAGCAACTGATTTTTTTAAAAGATAGCTAAATAGTGACCTCCAGTGGCTAAATTTGTTAATGTTTTTAATCTGTAAAGAAAATAAAATTAGAGGTCCATCAAGAAAATGTTTTGACTAATATTAGAATACTCCTCTCCAGAAAATATACATTTACAAACATAAAAAAGAAAGAATATGGATGGCTGTCTTCTGTATTTCTATGAAATATCTCTAAAATGAGAGATAAAAAATTAGTGTCTAATGTTGTATTATTAAATACTACTGTTTAATTAAAGTGATGCTTTATTTCACTTTCAATGTATTCTAAAAATGAATTTGAAAAATTGGTTAAAAAGTTGTAACTAAAAAGTAAACTAGAATTTTTTAAAAATAGCTGACTTTAATCTACATTTTTATGTTGGTGCTACTTCAGCAAAATCCAGAGCACACTTCACATATCTAGGCTTGCAAATTGACTTGTATGTATTTAGTGAGTGAGAGACCAGTAAGCAATGATTATTTCCTTGCTAAATAAATATTGACATTCCAGAGAACACATGCTGAGGCTATGAAGAATCCCCAAATTCTTAAATATTACATAAAGTGCTATAGTAAAAGTAAAAATTTAAAGTGTCTCATTTAAACATTTATTGATTTTATAAAATAGTTCTAGATGTTTATACTTATAAAGCTATGAAGTCTCCCTGGAGCATTCACTAAAATAATTTCATGATTCATATTTTAATATTTCTACATGAAACATGGTGAAATTGCTTATGACACACAGCCAAGCCACCATTGAATTTGACTGTGTGGTCTTAATTTAGCCCAAGTTTCTATTTTCTAGGAAGTCATTTTTTAAGACTTATTACATTTCTCATTACTTCCATCACCAGCAACAACAGTTTATTTCCTTTTCAGATCCAATTTCACTAGAATAAAAAGAGTTCTATCACCTATTATATATGTGATGAATCAAAAATACTAAATCCTCTAAATTTATGTGTGTACATTTGTATGCATACTTTACAAAAATCAAGGATCTTCTGTGTTTTATGAAAATGTCTTTGAATTAACCCTAGGATTCAAAATACACATCAAGATATATACATTTACAGGTACATAATCTATCTGCAAATCACAATTATGTGGGGTCCACAATTATGAAACCTCACTTAAGATAACACTTTGAAAGGAACTATTGGTAATATAAATGTAAACTAGGTACTGATTTAGAGAAAAGCATAAAGCAAGCTAGGGCATCAATAGAAGCTGAAAATTTAGAGTTTTTGCTGTGATGCCTGTAAGATAATGGAAAACAAATTCTACCTTTGAAAGTGATCTGTTTAGTTCATAAGGACTTTTCAACACTACAAGTTATGTTGCTGCCTGTGGGAAGGGACAGGTCATTTGAATTTGATAGAATTTCATTTGAAAAACTCTGGCAATCAGCTACTAGGCGTTTTTAATTTCCAGACTTCTGTTTCCAATAAATGGTATATTTATTGAGCAAATAATCATTAGGGTCACTTAGTATCTCTGGGATATTAATACAACAAAAAGATGAGAAAAACAAGTTAGCAGTTGATTTAACTCTAAGAACATATTCAGAATAAATTAGCCCACTTTTGATGTTCTAATTTCCCCCATAGCACCAACATCCAAAAAACAAGTCATAAGATTAAATAGCTGTCAAATAACTGAGTAAACATTTTGGATGGATTGTACAGGGCAGGGGACTGTATAACACAGTGAACCACGTGGTGAATGATAGACTGTGGTTAACAGTACAAATATGAGAAAGTTCCCTCAGGAACTATAACAAATATACAATACTAATACTTGGTGTTAATAATAGGATGTTTTGTTGAAAAAATACACCAAATATAAGCTATGGACAATACATAGCAGTAATATTATGATGTTGTTCTTTCATCATTTGTAACAAATGTATCAAAACAATGTAAGGATGGTGGTGGGGTGATGTGTGGAAATCCTGTATGGTATGCGTGATTCTTTTGTTAACTCACAACTTCTAAAATTATATACAAATATATAATATATACTTATATATAATATTATATAATACCAAATATTGAAATGTGTTTATTAAATGCTTGTGAGGTGACATTCTATTGACTATAACCTTTTATTCAGGATCATTTCCAATCTTAGTATTTTCATTTCCTATGCTGCTGAAAGCAAATACCATGAAATGGGTCAGGTTAAACAATAGGAATTTATTTACTTATGGTTATGAGGCCGGGAAAATGTCCAAATCAAGGATCATCAAGGCAATGCTTTCTTCCCAAAGTCCTGCTGTCAGTGATCTTGGCTCCTCTGCCACATGGCAAGGCAGCTTGTGCTGGTCTCTCCCTTCTCTTCCAGGTTTCCATGATTTCAGCTTCTTGCTTCCATGGCTTTCTCTCTCTCTGAGTTTCATTCTTTATATAAAGGACTCCAGTAATAGGATTAAGACCCATCCAGATTGAGATGGGCCATACCTTAATTGAAGTAGGTATCAAAAGGTCCTTATCAAAAGGTCCTACTTACAATGGGTTCACACCCACAGGAATGGATTAAATTTAAGAATGTGTTTTCCTGGGGTATATACAGCTTCAAACCACTACGCTTAGCAATAACTAAAATTCATATGAATAACCTGGAGGCTATGAAGCATTCCTTTATATAATCAATGAAAGATCACTTATAATGTTTATATAGTTTTCTTTGAATTAAATAACAAAAGTAGCAATGACACTAGTAGTAGTGATGGTAACAGCAGCTTACATTTTTTTAGTGCAATGTGCTAGTCATTGTTCTAATGGCTTTATATTGATTATTTTTGCTAATACTCACAAACTTATGAAGTAAAAATCATTATTATCACCAAGAGCACATAGGTGCTAATTGGAAGAGGTTGAGTCCAAGGTCACAGAGATGGTAAATGATAGAGATGAGAAGTAGAAGATCACAGAAGTGTTATGTGGTAGAGGTTATGAGTCCAGGGTCACACGGGTATTAAGTGGTAGACATTTTATGTCCACAGTCACACAGATGGTAAATGGTAGAGGTTAGGTATTCAGAGTCATAAGTGACATGATGGCCTAACCAGGATTTCATTTCCCAGTGAACTTTGTAGACAGGTGTGGCTTAGTGATGAGTTCTCACCAATGGAATGATAGCAGAAATGAAACTTATCATATCCAGGCCTGGCCTGTAAACCCTTGCACTGAGTTCCTATATTCATGTTTCCTTTTCACAACAGGAATAAAGGAAGTGCCTGATCCCAGCTTAACTCAAGCAGGTAAGGAAAATGCCCTAGGAAATTACCCAGATATAAAGCAATAGAAAGGAAGCATGTCCCTAAAGGATTTTCTGAAGCACAGAAGCATGCCAACCTAGAATGCAGCTAACTCAGACTGTAACATGAGAAAAAAATAAAGTTTATCTTCATAAAGCCACTATACTATATAGTTCTTTTTGTTACAGCAGCCAAGTCTTACCTTAACGAATACAGTGAACTTGCTGATGCCTTCAATTCTGAAATTCTAAAGTTTTAATCAAAGAAATGGAAAGGTGATAATGTTATGCACATAAATTTTAAAAGAAACAGCATAATTAATAGTTTGATAGAACTAAAATCCCTAGCAGTAGACTCCTTTCCTTGAGATGATTTATAAAGTGCATCGTTTCTGATATTTATCTTGGATTCTAACCAATTTGTCTTTCTTTAGGGCATGGTACCACTAAATATAGCCTTAATGTCTCCTATTGTACTTCCTTAGACTTTTAATCCATATCATAATGTTAAGTGAAAACAATAAATGAAGAGATCATGCTATTTTCTTATGGATAAGAAATTGTACCAGATCAATTTTCTAGCATTTGAATAACTTTATGGTCTGAATCTGTGACTAAACTGAAAGAGATTTTCTTTCTATAATACCAAACACCTGAAATTTAATGAATATAAAAGAGGGCAAAACATTGTGAAAATAAATCAATCCACTCTTCATCAGAATAGCAGCTTCTAATAGTATAATAAAGTATGTGATAATTTATATTTTTTAAAAAATGTTTTATATTTTCTTGTTGAAAATAGTTTTGTAGGAATGATTCCAGTTTTTGCAAGACAGTGACAAGTCCCCCAGCATATTGTGCATTACAGAATAGTAGCAGTTCTATCATTACATCCACAGTGTTTTTGAAGTATCTATTAAGTGCCCCCCATGGATCAGGTGGTCACAAAAATGTACAAGATACAATTGTTACCTTCCAGGAGTTTTCATTCTGTTTGGGGAGACACAACTAACACATCTGATCCTAAATACAAGTGTGAAAGGAATCCAAAGAAAGAAGACTTCAGTACATGCCAAAGTGATTTAGGGAAATTTTCCAGAAGAGGAATGCCTTAATCTTGAATTCTGATTGGCAGCAGAAAGACTTTTTTCCAGAGTGGGGACAAATAGCAATGAAAAAAAGTTAATAAAAGAATGAGACATAATAAAATAGCAGCGCATTTCCTGGCCAGGAGGAGTGAGAAAATGGAAAAGTGGGCCTGATAGAAAAGAAATTAAGGTTAGAAAGGCAAGATGAGGCTGTATTATTTGAGACTTCAAAATGTGGGTTCAGGATTTATATTTGACACCACAGGCAATAAGAAATTATGTTTCCAAGGATTCACATGTTAAATGTTTTAGAAATATCATTATGGCAGTTTCATGACAAACGATTAGATTGGTGAGAAATTGAAGACAAGTAGACGTTAGTTTCATGGAAATATGAAACGTACATGTTGAGTTCTCCATCTGATGCATTCTAACCTATTTGTTTTATTTCCTAGGCTGCTCAAATAAATACCACCATGACAGAAGTAATCTCATAAGAAGGTCCTACTTACCTTTACCTTGGGTTCACACCCACAAGAACAGATTAAATTTAAGAATATGTTTTTCTGGGGTAATATAGCAGTTTGATATATTTATGAATTCAAAAAAAGAAGGATTATGTTTGTAAACAGGTCTGTTGCCTTGGGTGTGATACCCTTGGATTGTATTAGATTCAGCTGAGATGTCTTTGATTAAATTATATTAAGATAAGGGTTTTAATTCTTATCATGTCAGTAGGGTATAACTCAGTTTAAGTCCATCCCCCCCACCCCCCGGTGGGCTATATAAACAGACACTCACTCAAGAAGACACACAGAAGAAGGCACAGAAAGAAAGAGAGCTCCATAGACACAGAAGAGGAGAGAACTTTATCATTTTAGCCCTGACGGAAAGGAGAAGGCTCAAACAGCTACAGCCCTGGGGAAAGCTGAGCCATTTGCCTGATAGTTTGCAGCTGAAGACACCAGAGCCTTAAGCAGCTGAGAAGGCCTAGAAAGAAACAAGCCCTCCAGCCTATAGCTGAGATGGGAAGAAGCCGGGCCCACAGAGCCTTAAGAGAGAGAAGGAAGGCTGAACCCTTGCAGACGTTGGCAGCCATCTTGCTCCAACACGTGGCAACAGAGCTTCAAGTAGAAGAATAATCTGATTATTCTTGTAGTGTGTGATGAGGCAGGATAGGAAAGAAGTGAGATGGGAGGAAGTAAGGGAGGAGGAAACTAGATGCAGAAAAATGATATTAAGGAAATAGAAACTATATTACTCAGGAACTGATTAAATGTAGGGGCTACATCAATTAGCTTTTGCTGCATAACTAACCCACCCACACCCAAAATTTAGTGGCTTAAAATAACAATATTTTTTTTTAAATCACAAGTTTATGGCATGTCCAGAATGGTTTTAGAGGGATTTGCTCATGTGTCTAAGTCACCTTCTTTCTGGGGTTTTCACTTAATGGTCACTTTTCAAGTCTTTCAAGATCCACATGGATCTATAGTGTTACCTAGCTATGCCCCCCACCAACATGCCTACATTGAATTCCATCCCAAAGGCCCACAGTTATTAAAAAATCACTCCACGAGCACACATGGCCTTAGCATGTGTGGAAAGATGAAACCACACAGGATACCTATAATCAAAAAGATAGATAATAACAACAAATGTTGGCAAGGATGTGCAAAAATTTGAACCCTTATACACTGAGGGTGGAAATGTAAAGTAGTACAACCCCTGTGGAAAACAGTTTGGCAGTTCCTCAAACAGTTAAACATAGAGTTACTATATGATGCAGATATTCCATTCTTAGAGAAATGAAAGCATGCATCCACACAAAAACTTGCGCATGAAGGTTCACAGCAGCATTATTTACAGTAGCCAAAATGTGGAACCAACCCAAATATCTAGCAACTGGTGAATAGATAAATAAAATTTGGCATGTTCATACAATGGAATATTATTTGGCCATAAAAATAATGAAGTACTGAGACATGCAACAAAATGAATGAACCTTGAAAACATTATGCTAAGTGAATGAAACCAGACACAAAAGACCACATATTTATATTAAATGTCCATAATGGGCAAAAGAGATAGAAACTAGATTAGTGGTTGCCTAGGGATGGGGTGGAGGTGAGGGACTATGGAGAGAGATTGCTAATGGATACAGGGTTTCTTGGGGGCTGATGAAAATGTTCTAAAATTGACTTTAATGATGGTGTGCAAATGTGAATATATTAAAAATCATTGAATTGTACACTTTAAATGGGTAAATTTTATAGTATGTGAATTATATATCAACAAAATTACACTTAAAAAGAGAGTTAATGGATGCTAAAGATAAAATTGGGCAGGATGACCTTGTAACTATATTTTGCATATTTAGCTACTATATTTGATATTAGAAAAAATATATTTAATGTGTAAATATTTGGAACAAACAAATTAATCATATGTCACAAGACCTACTCAGTTTCAAGGGGAGTAAAAATAGATCTACCTCTTGATGGGAGAAGCTGCAAAGTCATATTGCAGAGGATATGGAGATGGAATGAGTAGATGAACATTGCCATATTTTGAAATCTAATTGAGGGGCTAAGGCGAGCAAAAGCTTAAATATGAGTCCCTGGTTTCTTGCATGAGAAACTGAGATGGCTGATGGTGCCAATTACAGAGATAGAGCCCAAAGGCTTCCATACTGATTTTCCCAGAAAATAAATTTCCATGCATATTTCCAGTGGTCTGAAAGACAAATCTACACAAAAGACAATAACTACAAGAATTATGGTAGAATATTCAAAGTACAACTGAATTATTTTTTAAATATTGAAAAGTATATATTGTGTAATGCAATAGTTGAATCAACTTAACTTTCTCAGCAAACACTGCCAGAATGTGTGGAAATAAGCTTTGATTTCTTTTGATGTCTGAAGCCATAAAAAGTCCACTTTCACATCTGTCAAATCAGCCTTCTTGTGGGAATTCACCAAAATAAAACCATTGTCAAGGATGCTATAAAAATAGGCTTTATGTTCACTGAGCTCTGCTAGGTTTAAAATCAAATTAAAGGCCCTCATAGGAGTAGGAAAGTTTTGTGTGTGCTATTGACAAGGAAAAGAGCAAAGCTGGTTTGTAAAAGAGAAAGTCGCTTTCTTTGGGGGACAGAAGGGAGCACAGGTGGGATATGACTATTCATTGTCAAGAACTAGGACACACTACTGCATGACAGAAATGAAGTGAAAGTCATTGTTATGCTCTGTCAATGTGCATTCCTTGCTTAGGTCAAAGGAGACTATCAGACTATCATTTGGTTTTCTAAGTCCAGTTACACTTTTTAAATCAAACCTACTTCTAATTTTTGACTCCTGTTCTCAAAAATTTTCATCAAGTTTCACATAAACTATATAAACTAATAATAAAATAAACAATTTTTTACCCTGGTATTCAAGAATTTTACCAACCTTCCCAAAATCATCTCTCAATCCGTATTTTTCAATCCTTTCTTAAATTTAGCCTAAGCTATTTTCCAAGTGATTTATGTACCATCCCACAAACTTACCCTGTCCATTCTTCTTTCTTTGCCTTCACTAACATCTTTACCCTCTACCTGTTCTGTTTCTCATTATCTCAGTCCTTCAAAAATATTACTTGACCTCCAAGTCATTACTCCAATGCCAACTAATTCCAGCACCATATTATTATGTCTCTGTTTCTTGAACTACCACTCAATTTTCTACCTCACTGGTGTAACTTACCTCAGTCTGCCTTCTACTAAAATTATTTGTTTTATCCCTACTTCCTTGTAAATTTCCTGAGGACACATGAATCCACTCTTTTTCAATGTGGAGTGGCCAAGGGTGGGAAATGGAGAGTGAGATTAGGGCCCCTCTGTCAAAAAAAAACAGTTCAATTTTTATCTGGTTCCTATAATGGCCCGAAAATTTCCACAGAATATATCATTTAAAGAAAGACTTGTGTAGATTAAAAAATATATATGTTTGAAAACTACTGTTTTCTTATTTTTGTATCATCTGCTGATCCAAACACAATCCCTTCCCAATGGTGGTGGACATTGATATGTGTGAGTTAAAATGAGTAGGACTGGTGCTGAGAAAACTATAGATATCCACATGCAAAAGAATGAAGATGGAACACTACCTCACACTACATATAAAAATTAACTCAAGAGGGAGTTCTGGCAAGATGGCATTGGCTTAGGTGGGCACTCCTTACCTCTCTCGCAAAAAATGGCTGAGAAGGGGCAAAATCCTAACTGAGTGAGCTGTTTTTGGAACCCACAGAACAGGGGGCTTCAGGGCATCGATCTAGAGGGAACTGGACAAAGAGATAAAGAGCCCAAGGGAAAACCATGAGTTTCTTGGCCCTGTGGTTAGAAAGGCGGGTGGCTAAGCCCAACCCTCAAGGTAAAAATCCTCCACGAACTCCCTAACACGTACTAGCCACTGAGTGGGAAGGAGCTTTCTCTGGGAGGAAGAGGGTTCTGGCGAAGGACGGAGAGGGGTTTCCTTTCTGTGGGTTTGGTTACCTGGGCCCCCTTTGAACTTCAGGGAGCATACCAGCTGGCACCAAGGTGGTCCCAGGAAGAGGGGAGAGGGGAATCTGCTCGGGCAGCCTGATGCACCCAGCTGCACTGGGAGAGAGGAACTTTGGCAGGGAGAAGGTAAAGACAGGCAATTGATTAATCCATCACTGAAAACTATAAAAATTCAGTTTCCCTAAGGGAGGTGGGTGGTAGGAAACCTCAATAAGCTTTCAAGGGCCTATTTAGGGTCCCCTGGGTGGAGAAGGGGCCTGGAAGAGGGTCGAGAGTGGTTTCTTTGCAGTGAGTTAGGTCACCAAGGTCCCCTTTGAATCCCAAAAGGAACTCATCCTGACCAGGAGAGGGGAGGGGGGATCCACTCACACAGGTTGTCATGCCCAGCTGCCCTGGGAGAGAAAGCAATTAGAATAGAAAGGTGGTGGGGACAGACAGGTGCCTAATCAGCAGGACTCTGACCAACTGCAAAGATTCTAACCTGCCGGAGGGAAAGTGGGCAGATAGCTTTCTCAAAGGCTAACTGACCCAAGGAGAAAGTTTAGCTCAGTGGAGGAGTTCCCACCTTGAATATACAAGGTCATTGATTTGATTCCTGGCTGTTCTCAGAGAAGTGATCCACCAGGTTATCAGACATCCAACTGATATTTTAGGACAGGAAATATATAGATATTCTTTTTGTATTACCTTTTCTTGGATCTCTTATTTTTCTTTAAAAGGGTTCCTTTTTTCAATTTAACTTAGTTTACTCACTAAAATTTTGATTCAAAACCTGCAGAGGGCAGGCTGCAGGGTAATTGATTGATGAACACCAGCAGACTGAGAAACACCTTAGGGGCTTAAGAGGGAAGGCTGTTTTTCCACGGTTTTTGTTTTTTTGCTCTTTTTTTTTTTTCCCCCTTTTTATCCTCTTTCTTTATCCCGCCCCCCACATTTGTTGTTAATTAGTTGCTGCTCTCTTGTTTTTCTTTGTGGTTCTTCCCCTTCCTTTTTTCACCTTTTTTTTGTTTACCAATTTTGCCTACCTACACTATTTCTTTTCCTTCCTTCATCTTTCATCTTTTATTTTCTCCTTTCTGTTGTTGTTCTTTCATTCTACTTTTTTTTTTGTCTTCAACTTTTCTTGTTTTTATTTCTCTCTCCTTTTTTTTACTTTTTTTTTCTTTCTGTCTTTTCTTTTCTCTTTCCCTCTCTCTCCTCAACATTCTGGCCTTTTAATTCATTCTATATATTTTTCTCTCTTCAGTTTCTCATTTCATTGTTTTCACTCCACCTTTTTAGTCTTATTCCTCTGCACTTCTTACCCGAGTTAATTACTCATTTTCCTAGGTCCTATAAAGTTCCTCTTCTACATTTTACTGTTATTATTACTATTATCCTTTCTCTCTTCATACTTATTTCCTTTTCTCTGGCCCAAATTTTTTTTTTTTAAGGGAACATAGACAATAGCAGGGAAATAGAGCAAGAGGAATGAAGTGTCAAAGTGAAAACTGACCACACACACAAAAACAACAACAAAATAAAACCCTAGATTAGAAAGAAAAACTAATAAACTGATCAAACACATCAACATAAACTGATGCCTAGACACCAACAAAAAATTACAACCCATACTAAGAAAAAGGAAAATACAGCCTAGTCCAGTGAACCAAGTAAAAACCGGAAGGAGATGAAGAACATGGAACAACTAATCAGAGATGTCCAAACAAATATCATGAATCAACTTAATGAACATAAGGAAGAGATTAAGGATATTAAGAAGACACTGGGAGAACACACTGAAGAAATTGTAAACATACGTAAAAAGATATCAGATATGATGGTGATGAATGGCACAATACAAGAAATCAAAAATATAATGGAAGCACATAACAACAGATTTGAACATGCATAGGAAAGACTCAGCAATGTGGGATACAGTACAGCTGAAATCAAACAGATAATAGAATAAATAGATAAAAAGATAGAAAAATCCAGCAGGGACTCAGGGATTTGAATGACAAAATGAAACTCACAAACATATACATTGTATGCATCCCAGAAGGAGAAGAGAAGAGAAGGGGGACAGAAGCTGTGTTGGAGGAAATTATGGCTGAAAATTTCCAACCTGATTGAAGGACATGGACATACATGTCCAGGAAGCTCAGTATACCCAAAAAAGTATAAATCCTAACAGGCCTACTCCAAGACATATACTTGTCAAATTGTCCAATGCTCAAGACAAAGAGAGAATACTGAGAGCAGCAAGAGAAAAGAGACCCATCACATACAAGGGAAGCTCGATAAGATTAAGTGTTGATTTCTCATCTGAAACCATGGAGGCAAGAAGGTATCGGTATGACATAGTTAAGGTGCTAAAAGATAAAGCTTCCAGCTAAGAATTCTCTATCCAGCAAAACTAGAATTCAAAAATTAGGAGGAGTTCAAAATATTCACAGATAAACAGAAATTAAGAGAGTATGTCACTAAGAAACCTGCACTTCAAGAAATACTGAAGGGAGTTCTGCAGGGAAAAAAGAAAAAACAGGAGAGAGGGAGTTGGAGGAAAGTGTAAGAACAACTAAAAAGATAAGAAGAGAAATAAAAACAACAAAAGGCATACATAAACCAAAAGAAAATATAGCTAATGTAAGTAATTCCTTGACAGTAATAACATTGAATGTTAATGGATTAAACTCACTGGTCAAGAGACATGGATTGGCAAAATGGATAAGGAAATACGACCCATCTATATGCTGTCTACAAGAAAGCCACATTAGACCCCGGGATATAAAGAGGTTGAAAGTAAATGGTTGGAAAACAATTTTACAAGCAAACAATAACCAAAAAAGGGTGGGAGTCGCTATACTAATGTTGGTCAAAATAGACTTTAAATGCAAAACTGTTGTAAGAGACAAAGACGGACACTATATAGTAATAAAAGGGGTAATCTATCAAGAAGAAAGAAAAATCATAAATATTTATGCACCTAACTAGGGTACCTCAAAATACATGAGGCAAACACTGGAAAAAGTAAGTGGAGAAATAGATGCCTCTACAATTTTAGTGGAGGACTTTAATATACCATTATCACCATTAGACAGAACATCTCAACAGAGAATCAATAAAGAAACAAAGACTTTGAATAATACATTAGAGGATCTGGACCTAATAGACATATACAGAACATTACACCCAAAAACAGCAGGATATACATTTTTCTCAATTGCACATGGATCATCCTCCAGGATAGACCACATGCTAGGCCACAGAACAACTCTCAATGAATTCAGAAATATTGAAAATATACAAAGTAATTTCTCTGACCACAATAGAATGAAGCTGGAAATCAGTAAGGGACAGAGAAGCAGATTAGGCACAAGGATATGGAAATTGAACAACACACTCTTGGACAAACAGTGGGTCAAGGAGGAAATCACAAAAGAAATCAATAACTACCTTGAAATGAATGAAAATGACAACATAATGTATCAAAACGTATGGGATGCAGCAAAAACTGTACTGAGAGGAAAATTCATAGCCATAAATGCCTATATTAAAAAAGAAGAAAGAGCTAAAATCAAAGACCTAACTGCACACCTGGAGGAATTAGAAAAAGAACAACAAACTAACCCCAAAGGAAGTAGAAAGAAGGAAATAACAAAGATTAGAGTAGAACTAAATGAAATAGAAAATAAGAAAGAACTGGTTGTTCAAGAAGATTAATAAAATTGACAAACCCTTAGCTAGACTAACAAAGCAAAAAAGAGAGAAGATGCAAATACATAAAATAAGAAATGAGGAAGGAGATATCACCACTGAACCCACAGAAATAAAAAGTATCATAAGAGGATACTTTGAAAAATTGTATGCCAACAAGATGGATAATTTAGAGGAAATGGACAAATTCCTAGAAACACACAAGCAGCCTATATTGATGATAGAAGAAATTGATGAACCCAATAGACCAATTACAAGTAATGAGATAGAATTAGTCATCAAAATCCTCCCAACTAAGGAGAGCCCAGGACCAGGTGTCTTCACAGGTGAATTCTACCAAACATTCTGGAAAGAACTAACAACAATCCTGCTTAAACTCTTCTATAAAACATAAGTGGACAGAACACTGCCTACCTCATTCTATGATGCCAACATCACCCTAATATCAAAGCCAAACAAAGATACCACAAGAAAAAAAAACTATAGACAAATCTCTCTAATGAACTTAGATGTTAAAATCCTCAAAAAATACTTGCTAATCATATTCAACAACACATCGATCAAATTATACACCATGACCAAGTGGGTTTCATCTTTGATATGCAAGGATGGTTCAACATAAGAAAATCAATCAATGTAATACACCACATAAATAGATAGAAAGAAAAAAATCAAATGATCATCTCTATAGGTGCAGAAAAAACATTCAACAAATTACAACACCCTTTCCTGATAAAAACACTACAAAAGATAGGAATAGAAGGAAACTTCCTCTATATGATAAAGGGTATATATGAAAAAACCCATAGCTAACATCATATTCAATGTAGAAATCCTAAAAGATTTCTCTCTATGATTGGGAACAAGACAAGAACGCCCATTTTCACTGCTCTTATTTAACATTATGTTAGAAGTACTTGCTTGAGCACTTAGAGAAGAAATAGATATAAAAAGCATCCAAATAGGAAAGGCAGAAGTAAAAATTTCACTATTTGCAGATGACATGCTCCTAAACATACAAAGCCCTGAGAAATCTACAACAAAGCTTCTAGAGCTTATAAATGAGTTCAGTAAAATCACAGGTTATTAAGATCAAGGAGCATAAATAAGTAACATTTCTGTATACTAATAATGAGCAATCTGAGGAGGAAATCAAGAAAAAAATCTTCTTTTCAATAGCAACTAAAAGAATCAAAAACCTAGGAATAAATTTAACTAAAGATGTAAATGTGTATGAAAACCACACAACACTGTTAAAGGAAATCAAAGAAGACTTAAATAAAAGGAAGAATATTCCCTGTTCATGGATAGGAAGACTAAACATCATTAAGATGTCTATCTTACTCAAGGTGATCTACAGATTTAATGCAATCCCAATAAAAATCACCACAGCATTTTTTTTTTTTTTACTGAATTAGAAATACTATGAAATTTATCTGGAAGGGCAAGTGGTCACAAATAGCCAAAGGCATATTGAAAAAGAAAAATGAAATCAGAGGAATCACACTACCTGACTTTAAAACATACTACAAAGCTACAGTGTTCAAAACTGCATGGTATTGGCACAAGAAAAGACATACTGACCAATGGAACCAAATTGAGAATTCTGATATAGACCCTCGCATATACAGTCAACTGATCTTCAACAAGGCCACCTAACCCATTCAACTGGGAGAGAATGGCCTCTTCAACAAATGGTGCTTGGAGAACTGGATATCCATATCCAAAAGAATGAGAGAGGAACACTGTAACCCTTGGGCAGTTTGATATAATTATGAATTCCAAAAATATAATTGGATCATGCTTGTGAACTGATCTGTTAATCTAGGCATGATTAGATTATAATTAGGGCATTAAGCCCCACCCTTGTTGGGTGGGGAATTGAATATAAAAGGCAAGGCAAAAGACAGATGGAGCAGGTTTTTGAGAAGCAAGCAGTCTTTTAGAAGCAGC
>JAQZBX010053624.1:0-18831 GCA_029593785.1 Cabassous unicinctus | reverse complement strand
TGGGGGGTGTCTGGGATGGGGGTCTCATGGGAGTAAGTTCATCTGAATATACATGAAAGATATATAAAATTGTTCAAAGGATTAAGGATGGGTCATGGTCACAGTGGGTAGACAATCACTCAATAAATGAGGGAATACTGATTTCCCAGCCTGAAGAGCTCTGCCACATTCTCCAAGGGAGCAGCAACAGTCCCCCGAGTGAAGGGGCAGTGTCTGGCAAAAGAGGATGGCCCACTGATGGGTTCTTGTTATTGAGGACTAGCCTTATGAGTATTTGCTCTTCTAATTGAAACTTAGCCTACTGTTATGGAGTGCCTAAGGGTTACCACCTGAGAGCCTCCTTGTTGCTCAAATGTGGCCTCTCTCTAAACCAAACTCAGCATATGAATGCAATACCTTCCCCCCAGAGTGGGACATGACTCTCAGGGATGAGCCTCCCTGGCAACAAGGGATTAATACCAAGTGCCAACTGGAAACATGACCGGAAAAAGACCTTGAATAAAAGGGGGAAAAGGTAAAGACAAATGAGTTCATGTGGCTAAGAGACTTCAAAGAGAGTCAGAAGGTCATCCCAGAGGTAACACTTATGCACACCTCAGTAGAATCTCATAGAACACCAAAGTGGATGTACCGTACACAGAGGGGCTCCTGAGAGCTCTGGAGACACCCAGGTCCTATATAAGGGGGGATAGCTCCAGTGATTGCTGCCTTATCAGTGGGCTCTACTTTGGAGTCTGTGCTCCTGAGAGTGACAGAGTTAGACTCAAATAATTCCTCCCTGCACATGGTCCATCAGTCCCTAGTATTCAAACCTATATGTGATGCTGGAGTTTGTAGGTGTACTTCCAGAGACCGGAGCCTCTGGCCTGCCCATGTGCCAGCTGTGCCTGGAATCTTGGTGGAGCTGCAACTCCTACTCTACAGTTCAATGGAATCACCCAAGTCACCTGTTGAGGAGACGATGATGGACAACGGCCATCCCAGGGAATGGAGAGAGCCTGCAGCTGCAGGCAGGATAATCCCATCCACCGTATCCATGGGATATAAGCCCACTCTCACTTGGAATTGGAATGGACATCACCATCCAAAACTCTTCAGGATTGTGAGAAGAGCTATGGACTACAGTGGACTTACCGGTATTCTGTTGTAGACATATTGTGATTCAAGCAATGGAAGAAATTACAACATTGAGTCGGAGCCAGTGACCACTGGACACTTTTGGGGCAGGGAGAGGGAAAAGCAGTTGTATTACAGGGGCTTTTTCAGGACTTGGGAATTATTCTGAGTGACATTACAATGACAGATGTAGGCCATTTTACATTAGCATATAACATGCAGAACTGTGTGTGAGAATGTGTGGTCTACAATATGAACTATGGTCCATGCTTAGTGGCAAAGCCCCAGGATGTGTATATCCATTGCAGGTGATGTGCCACACTAATGAAAGATGTTTATGTGGGATGTTATGGAGGTGTAGGAGGTGGGGAACATGGGGATCCCTGTAATTTTTGTGTAACATTTACATAACCTAAGCATCTTTTAAAATATATTTAAAAAAATAACATTTATGTAAGCAAATGCACATATATGCATATATATTTATATGTCATTTTACAAATATTGGTTTGTATTGTGAAAAATTTGGTTTTTACCCACAATAAAAAAAAAATCTTTGTAAAATAAATTAAAGTCTGAAATAATTTATCAAAGCATCCCATGGCAGGGATTGGAAAAAAAAAATTAAGATGTCAATAAGATCCAAAATGATTTATAAACTCATTACAAGTTTATAAAATTGTGTCTGTTTGGAGGTTATGGTAAAGCAAATCACTTTATTCATATGGACTACATAGGGAAAGAGAAGATCCAAACCAATTATGAAAAAGAACAACAAATTTGGAAGATTCACACTTCCTTATATCAATGTACTACAAAGCTACAATAATCCAAACAGTATAATATTGGAAACAATTGACATAGATCAATGGAACAGAATTAAAAATCCAGAAATAGACCTGCAGATATATTTTCAATTGAATTTATTAAAAATATATTTTTATTAGAGAAGTTGTGAACTTACAAAATGATCATGTGTTGTATTCCCATATAACATCCCTCCACCAACATACAGAATCGCTGTTAAATATTTGTTTCAGATTTTGAGATAATATTATGAGACTATTATCACTAACTATGGCACATACCCCCCATTAAAAATACAGTACATCTTTGGTATCGATGTAATAATATTGTAGTATTGTTGCTAACTATAGTCCATAGGTTACATTAATTGTATTTTTCTCATGTTTCTCCACATTCTTGCCACCTTGCAGTAGTGGTGTACATTTGTTCTGGCACATAGAAGGACATTCTTGTATTTGTGCTATTATCCACAATTCTCCTCCACCTCTGGGTTCACTATCTGATTCAGCCCCTAGATTGTTCTCTAGCTATTTTTATTCAAAAAATAAAACAGACCTAAGACAACTTAACAAGTTATGGATGCATCACTCCAAAAAATTTTGTCCAAGACATTTATCTAAATACAAACTCAATTTTCCTCCAGTGTACTGAAATCTACACAGATAAGTACAGATTAGCTAAATAACACAATCAAAGTCTCCTTGTTAATGAAGAAAATGAAGAAGAAAAATTCCTTAATCATATTCATAGGTGTGGCAGTTTGATACTATTGATGAATTCCAAAATGGAATACTAAATATGCTTGTAAATGGGTCTGTTCCTCTGAGTGTGATACCTTTTGATTTTATTAAATTCAAAGGTTTTACTTTTACTTGATTAAATTAATATTAGGTCTTTGATTTGGCCAGGCCAGTAGGACATTGAATCCTTGCCCTCTTGGTGGGTGGACACACAGAAAATGACAAGGCAGAGGAGAGAGCATATTTGGGATGCTGGAGTCCAAGGAGAGAGTCAAGTCCTTTACCTGATAGTTTACAGTTTGCCTTGTGGAGAGAGCAGAGTAGTTGAGTCCAGAAAGACATTAACCCTGGGAAGAGAGATGAGCTTAATGCCAGCCTACTGCTGAGATAGGAAGAAGCTGAGATCATGGAGGCTTAAGAGGAAGAGGAAGGCTGAGCACTCTCAGAGACTGGCAGCCATCTTGCTCCAACACATGGCAATAGACTTTGGTGAGGGAAGTAACTTATTCTTCATGGCCTGTGACTGTAAGCTTCTACCTCAAATAAATACCCTTTGTAAAAGCAAGAAGATTTTTGTAATTTGCATCGGCACCCCTTTGGCTGAATAATAAAATAGGTCATAAACTAAACCCCATATTCTATTTTTTTGTCTTTAGCATTGACATGGCACCTTCCTTGTTTTTGCTACAACAGTATTACAATATTATTAACTATAGTCTATAAGTTACATTAATTTTATTTTTCCCATGTATCACCATATTCTTAATACCTTGTAGTAGAACATTCTTGTATATTAACCATAAACATCATCTACCACCCAAATCACTATCTGATATAGCTCATAGATTATCCTTTAGCTGCCTTGCAATTAACATTAATGTCCCTAGACTACCCCTTTCAGCTATAAGCACATCCATCAATCAGCATTTTTTGTTACATTCATTAAAATGAGCTACCATCAACTCCATCTATTACTACATATTTACAATTGATCGTATTAAACACTTGTAATACATTCAGCATCAGATCCCTCTTTTCAACACAAATTCTGTCTCCTAATAACTTACACTATATATTTTAACTCCATAAATCTACTCATGGTATTTAGTTGATATCAGTGAGAATATGCAATATTCATTCTTTTGTGTCTGGCTTAATTCACTCAACAAATGTCACAAAGTTCATTCATGTTGTAATATGCTTTCCCAATTAATTTCTTCTTAGAGATGCATAGTATTCCATCATATATACATACTACATTTTGTTTATCAATTCTTCAATTGATGGGCACATAGGTTGTTCCCCTAGCAATAGTAAATAATACCACTATGAACATCAGTGTGCAAATAACTGTTCATATCCTTGCCTTCAGTAATTCTAAATAAATTCCTACCAGGGAAATTAACAGATCATATGGGAGTTTTATATTTAATTCCTAAGGAACTGTAAAACCATCTTTCCAATAGGCTTTGCCATTTTCCACTCCCACCAAAAGTGAAGGAGTGTTCCTATTTCTCCAAATCCTCTCCAGAACTTGTAGTCTCCTGTTTATTTAATAAAATCTTATTAACATATATCATTCATACATTAATACACACAAATGTGAAATATATAATAAAAGTTGTGAACTTACAAATGTATATCATCATACATCATGCACCAACTTGCATTGTTGTGAAACATATGTTAAAAGCTATGAAAGAGCATCTTTAAAATATTACTACAAAGAATAACCTGTCTCACACATTTGGTGTATTTTCCCCCAACACTCCAGGTTTCAACCACCCTGTATTAGTGTTATATATTTGTTATAGTTCATGAGAGAACATGCACATATTTTTTTCTGTTGATCACAGTCCATCATCCACCACAAGAGTACCTGTTTTATACAGTCTCACACTTTGTAAAATCCATTCAAATATACACTCAGTGGCTCTCATTTTCATCCCAGACTAGTACTATCATCACTCAGTCACTTTTCAAATGTTTTCATTACTCCAAAATGAAAATTCCCATACCCATATATACGACCTTTTGATGTCCCTTAGAATTGATATATCTTCTTTGTCAGTGCTTCAAAAATGTTACAATAGTACTGTTAACTGTCATCTATACATTGCATTAGTTGTAATTTTCTTGTATATCACCATATTCTTAACATTTTTTGAAAGAACATTTTTATATTTATAATATTAACCACAATCTTTATCTACCACTGAAATCATTGTATTATACATTCCCTAGATTATTTTCTAGCTTCTTTTCAATTGACATTTACATCTGCAAACTTCCTCTTTCAGCCACAATCACATTTATAAATTAATTGTGTTAGTTATACTCATTACAGTGTGTTACCATCAACTCTATTCATTTCCACACACTTATAATAAATCTTATTAAATATTCCACATATATTAAGCATTAACTCCCATTTTCAACCCACATTCTACCTCACCATAACCTATACTGTAGAATTTATCTCTGTAAGTCTACTTATCATATTTATTTCATATTAGTGAGACCATAAAATATCATTTTGTGTCTGGCTTATGTCCTCAAAATTCAACCATGTTGTCATATGCATCCCAATTTCATTTCTTCTTACCACTGAATAGTATTCCATCATAAGTTTGTATCACATTTTGTTTATCCATTCATCAGTTGATGAACACTTGGACTGGTTCTTTATTTTAGCAATTGTGACTAATGCTGCTGTGAATATCAGTGTGCAAATGTAAGTTCACATCCTTGCTTTTAGTTCTTCTGAATATATTTGTAGTAACAGGATCGCTGGATCATATGGCAATTCTATATTCAACTTCTTGAGGTACACCAAACTGTCTTCCACAGAAAGTGCACCTTTCTACATTTCTACCAACAGTGAAGGAGTGTCCCTAATTGTCCACATCCTCTCTAAAATTTGTAGTTTTCTGCTTTTTTAAAATAAAGATCATTCTATAAGTTGTGAAATGTTATCTCATTGTAGTTTTGTGCTACCTTTCTCTAATAACTAATGATGTTGAACATTTTGTCATATGCTTTTTGGCCATTTATATTTCCTTTTGGAAAAATGTCTGTTCAAGTCTTTGGTTTTCTAAAATTTGGTTGCTTGTCTTTTTGTCATTAAATTTTATGATTTTTTTAATATAAGATGGAAAGCAAAAGCAAACCCTTGTCAGATATGTGGTTTCTGGAAATTTTTTCCAATTTAATAAGCTGCCTTTTCACCTTCTTAATAATCATTTAAAATGTAAAAGTGCTTAAATATGAGGCAGTCCCATTTACCTATTTTTTTCATTTGCTGCTCTTGCTTTTGCTGTAAAGTCCAAATAATCAAGATCTTGAAGATGTTTCCCCAAATATTCTTCTAGCACTTTTATGGTTTAATTTTAGCTTTAGGTCCTTGGTACCTTTTGAGTTAATTTTTGTATAATGTGTAAGATAAAAGTCCTCTTTCTTTCTTTTATATATGTATATCCTGATTTTTCAGCACCATTTGTTGAGTAGGATCTTCTGACCCAGCTGGTGGGTTTAACAGCCTTGTCAAAAATCACTTGACCATAGATGTCAAGGTCTATTTCCAAACTCTCAGTTCTATTCCATTGGTCAATTTATCTATCTTTATGCCAGTACCATGTTATTTTTACCACTGTGTCTAAATAATATGCTTTAAAGTCAGGAAGTAAGAGTGCACCAACTTTGTTCTTCTTTTTTAAAGAAAATTTTGCCTATTCAGCCCCTTATCCCGTCAGATGAACTTGATAATTCAGTTTTTCAATTATACAAAGAATGCATTAAATCTTTAGATCATTTTTGGTAGAGTTGATATTTTAATTACATTTATTCTTCCAACTCATGAACATGGAATACCTTATTTAAGTTATCTTTGGTTTCTTTGATCAATGTTTTATAGCTTCTGAATAAAGTCTTTTATATCCTTTTTTAAGTTTATTCCTAAATATTTTATTCTTTTAGTCACCATTGTAAATGGAGTTATTTGTGCACCTAGCTTCAGTGCCTGAAGTCATGAGACACACACTGGCAAAACTGAAGTTAAAAATAGATATATGTTCAATAATATTTGGAGACTTCGATACATCATTCTCAGCATTGGAAAAAACATCTGGACAGAAGATAAATAAAGAAACAGAAAGCTTGAATAATAACATAAATGAAACAGACCTAACAGATATTTATAGAGCATTGTATCCCAAAACAGCAGGATGTACATTCTTTTCAAGTTCTCATGGATCATTCTTCATGGACCATATGATATAATAGGCCATAAGTCAGATCTCAAAAAATCTAAAAACATTGAAATTATACAAATCACATTGATCATAATGGAGTGAAATTGGAAATTAATAACAGGTTAAAAATAGAAAAGCTCACAAATATGGAGATTTAACAATACACTTTTAAATAATCAATTGGTCAAAGAAGAAATCAAAAGAAAAATCATTAACTGTCTCAAGACAAATTAAAAAAGAGCACACAACAGTAAAACTTATAAGATACAGCAAAGGCCATGCTGCAAGAAAAAAATTTAGCCCTCAATGATTATGATTTTAAAAAAAGAAGAAAGAGCTAAAATCAAAAACCTTGCTGCCCCCTGGAGGAATTAATAAAGGAACAGCAAACTAATCCCAAAGCAAGCAGAAAGAAAGAACTAATAAAGATATTGGAGAAATAAATTAAAAGGAGAATTAAAAAATAGAGAAAATTAACAGAACAAAAAGTTAATTATTCAAGAATATCAACAACATTGACTGGATTGACAAAGAAAAAAGACAGAAGATGCAAATAAAAAAATAAAAAATGTGAGAGGGACATTACCACTGACACTGGAGAAATAAGAGTGGTCACAAGATAATACTATGAACAACTGTATGCTAACAAACTAAATAACGTTGATGAAAATGGACACATTCCTAGAAACTCACGAACAACCTATACTGGCTTTAGAAATAATAGAAGAACTCAAAAAACTAATAACAAGTAAAGAAATTGAAATAGAGATCAAAAACCTCCCTAAAATGGAAAGTCCATGACCAGATAGCTTCACAGACAAATTCAACTAATCATTTAAAGAAGATCTAATGCCAATTTTCTCAAACTATTCCAAAAAATTGAACAGGAAGGAACACTACTAAGCACACTCTATGAAGCCAAAGTCACCCTAATACCAAAGCCAAAGAAATATATTATAAGAAAATAAAATTACAGGTCAATTTCCTTAATGAATATCAATGCAAAATCCTGAACAAAATCCTTGCTAACTGAATCCAAAAACACATTAAAAAATTATACATCATGATCAAGTGGGTTTTATACCAGGTATGCAAGGGTGGTTCAACATAAGAAAATCAATCATTGCAATCCATAATAGTAATAAATTGAAGATGAAAAATTGCATGGTCATCTTGCAATTTGCAGAAAAGGGGTTGAACAAAATACAACATCCTTTCTTGATAAAAATACTCCAAAAGATATGACTAGACAGAAACTTTGTCAATATAAGAATGTGCATATATGAAAAACCCACAAGTAACATTGTACTCAATGTGTAAAGGCTGAAAGCTTTCCTGTTAATATCAGCAATAAGACAAGAATGCCCACTGACTCTACTCTTATTCAATATTGTGCTAGTAGTTCCAGCTATAACAATAAGGCAAGAAAAAAGAATAGAAGTCTTCCAAGTGTGAAAGGAAGAAGTAATCATTTCTCTATTCACTGATAATATGATCTCTAATTAGAAAATTCACAACAAAAATACTAAAACTAATAGACTACATTGGCAAAATGGCAAGATAAAATATTACTATGCAAAAATCAATAGTGTTTCTATATGCTAATAATTAGTAATCTGAGGAAGAAATCAGATTTTAAAAAGTCTGTATTCATTCCTCTTTTTCTCCTTCCTCTGTCTCTTTAGACTGTATTTTCTGCATTTATAGATGCCTTGTTAAGTTTTTTTTTTTTTTTTGAAAGTTAGGATGAACAGGAAAAAACACATTGAGATAAATAGTTTTCTAGTGTTTCCTGGCTCCTTTGACAGATAGTACAGTGGGTTGGCTCAACAAAATGAATTTACTGGCTTGTGGTTTCAGAGGATAGAAGACTTGCTACAACTGGAGATCAGTTCCATTTTGACTGGTTAGTAATCTCTATTTTCTTTGGATGTCCCATCAAATGCCAATGTCCTCTCCTTTCTCATTCAGGACCCTTTGGCTTACCACATTACTCTCCCAAGTGTCTTTAACATCATAATATCTGATACATCTGGGCCACACCTTAACTAAAAATAACATCATAAAAATGTCCTAGTTACATACCACGTGTAATATATTAACAATGAAACATATCATAGTCTATGCTCTGGATCTTCAAAAGACATGTTTTTCCCATATGCAAATGATTCCTTCCATCACATACCAAAAGCCTTAAGTCCTTTAAATAACTGTGTCAAATTGCTCATGAAAATCATTTAGGGGTGTATTACATACTGGACCAAAATAGCTCTGTGTCTGATGGACCTGTGGAGCATAGAAAAAAATGTACTTACTTCCACAATACAATGGTGGGACAGGCATAGGATAAGCTTTCCCATTTTTCAAAAGGATAAATTAGAAGGAAAACAGGGATCATGGATCCAAAAGAAAGTCTGAAACACCACAGGGCAAACTCCATTTGATTGCAAGGTCTAAGAGTCATCTGTGGATCAATAATTTGTCCTCCGCACATCATGGAACAACAAGCCCATGCTTGCCAAGTGAATTTGCATCGTGATGCTCTCCCAGAACACCAGAAGATATACTCCACTATCTCTGAGTCTCGGAATTTTGGACACACTTTGAATGCATGGGCCTGATGAGTGCTTTTGGTCCACAAATCAGCATCCACATTTCAGTCCCTGAAGTCCTTTTGCATTCAAGTGGATACTTCTTTGTGCCTTTCACTCTAGGTTTGTTGTACTTCTGTTTATACAATTTTTTTAAAAAAAAAAACTTGTCATATTGTATGCAGTTGAAGGGGTTCAAAAATCAAATAAATGTGTTTCTACAGCTCTTTCCTAGACAACTGCATTTTAAATCTTGACTTCTACTGAAACGACTGACTCAGTCTATGTTCAGCCACAAACTTCTTACAAGGTTATTCAGCTAAATCCCCACATGTATCCCACTTCTCTCAAGAATCATGTGCTGAATAATCAGGTTTTCCCTGATAGAGAACTCTCTGGCCCTCATCTCAGACCACATTATCTGGATGGGCTAAGTATATTCAAAATCAGACATTTGTGCTTTCTTTGCTTAATGGTTAGTTTATTCTGTGTCTCTAGCATTTTAGATTAAACTGCAATCTGAAAGCAGGTTGCACCTTTGACACTTAACTTGATAATGTCTACAGGTAATTATTCAAGTTCATTGCTTACAAGTTCCACTTTCAATCCAACGTTTATACATTATTTCACCATTTTGTCAACTAATTTACATCAAAATCATGTTCTCTACAGTTTCCAATAACACACTCATCAATTTCTTCAAAGACCTCATATGAGTACCTTTAATATCTTTATTTCTACCAACAGTCTGTCCAAAGCAGTCTATCATTTTTTTCTACTAAATGCCTCGTAATTCATCCAATCCTTCCCCATTTACCAATTCCAAAGGCATTTCTGCATGTTTAGAGAGTTGTAATAACATCAACTCACTTTGCAGTGCCAAAAATACCTTAGTTTAATGGTTAGTGTGAGAAATAAAGCAAAATGCATTGGCTGATCACCAGAATTTATTGACTCATAGTTTCTGAGGCTTGAGAGCTTGCTTCTTCCTGGGGCTTTTATCATTTTGGTTGCCTGACAATTCTTGATTTTCTTGTCTTTATTGTCACATGCCAAAAACCTCTCCTTTTCCAAGTTCTGTTGACTTTCAACTTCTCTCCTCCATGTGACTTTCTCTTCTTGAAGCCCCCAGTAATAGGAGTAAGTCTGAACCTCTGTCAGTTGGGTCACACCTTAACAAAAATTACATGTCTTAAAGGCTCTATTTACAATGGGTTCACACCCACAAGAATGTATTAAAATTAAGAAAACTTAGCACCTAACTCATCCCTCAATGTGGGTACATAATTTTACTACCACAATTGTGAAGTTGTATGTTTGTCTAACTGTTAGGCTGCATTTACTGTTTTGTAAGTTATTAGAGACTAGCATTTCTTCAGGCTTCCTCAGTATTGGATCCCAATATTTTTGGCATATTCTAGAGGCCTCTTAACTAAGATCTCAGTGTTACAAATATTTCTGTTTCAATGCAGTTTTTTATACAGGAGCTTTATTGAAGTCTTTGGGAGATATCAGTAGGGGGGTATTCAGTGTATTATCTTATGATTGGGTCTCCACCTTTTAGTTAACCTGTGCCTCAGAGCTATGACCGTCACAAATGTTTCTCAGCTTTGTAACCCTGCATCACTCCAGGTGATACAGGAAAACTTGAATGAGATGGATATGGGTATTTCCTGTCCCATACATCAAAAGCTAGAGGAAGACTAAGTTCAGTATTTCTATTCCCCAACAAGGAATGGTAAAGGAGTCTGTATTTCCATTCCCTCCCATCACTTAGATTCTGATCAAATTCTAATTTGTTATTGTCTAGTAAAATAGTTTCTTTTGTGAATAGTCAGTTTTAAGGAGAACAGGTCACTTTAGGCCTATTTCAAAATGGTTGCTTTTCCTCTTCTACTGGAAGTAAAAGGGGTAAATTTCCCCAGTCTTCACAGAGGGAACCTGATATGGAACTTGGAAATAAAACTCAAGAATGCATGTTTCTATTTCCTAAAGCTGGATCTCCTGGAGAATTAAACTCTCAAGATGGTCCCCACTGTTCATCCTCAAATTTGTCAACTTCCATTGAAGCATTCCTACTCATACTGGATCCAGCAGACCTCTTCAATTTCTGTCCTCCTGCAGGTTAGCAGTGATTCACATTAACCACATCCATTCTATTTTCAGGGAAATAGTTTGCCCTGTGACTTCAATTATCAGATAGGTATAAGAAGAGTGGTTGTTTTTTCCTACTGTTCAGCATTTTACTTGTTGGGGAGTGAATGATAACTTCCAAGATGCTTACATACTGCACCAGAAACTAGAAGTCTGAGAAATGTATTTTATTTTCTAATATCCCTGAAATATTAACAAATGGATTTCTTAGTGCTCTTGAAGATTCCTCAAAAATTATTATAACTTACAGTCATTACACTAATAACAAGATAAAATACTATGAAAAAATAAAATTACAGACCAATATCTCTAATGAATATAGATGCAAAAATCCTCAACAAGATACTTGCAAGCCAAATTCAAAAACACCTCAAAAGAATTATTCATGATGATCAAATCTGTTTTATCCAAAAATATGCAAGGATCATTCAACACAAGAAAATCAATTAGTGTATTAAACTACATTAATAAGATGAAGAAGAAAAAGCATATGATACTCTCAATTGATGCAGAAAAGGCATTTGACAAAATAAAAGCATCTTTTTTATCCACTCCAAAAGCTAGGAATAGAAGGAAGTTTCTCAACATGGTAAAGTGGATGTATGAAAAACCCACAACTAACATTGTACTCAATGCTAAAAGACTGAAAGCATTCCCAGTGAGATAAGGAACAAGAAAAGTTTACCCACTGTCACCTCTGTTATTAAATATTGTGCTAGAAGTTTTAACTTGAGTAATTAAGCAAGAAAAAGAAATAAAAGTCACCTAAATATGAAAGGAAGTAGTAAAACCTTCACTATTCACTGAATATATGATCCTATATCTAGAAAATCCCAGAAACCACAACAAAACTACTAGAAATAATAGAAAAGTTCAGCAAAGTGGAGGTGTATTAGTCAGTCAAAGGGGTGCTGATACAATGTACCAGAAATCTGTTGGCTTTTATAAAGGGTATTTATTTGAAATAGAAATTTACAGTTACAAGGCCTTAAAGAGTCAAACTCAAGGTTACTTCCTCACCCAAAGTCTGTTGCCACATGTTGAAGCAAAATGGTGAGTGACCTCTATGAGGATTCAGAATTCTTCTCCCTCTTAAGGCTCCATGGGCCCAGCTTTCTCTGATCTCAGCTGTAGGCTGGAGGACTTGACTCTCTTCCCAGGACTCATTTCTTTCTGGGCTCAGCTGCTCTGTTTTCTTCACATGGTCAGCTGTTGACTATCAGGCGCATCTCTCTTCCTGGAGCCACTGCCGTGTCTATGGAGCTGTCTCTCTTCCTCTGTGTATCTACTTATGTGTGAGAGTCTGTTTTATCAGCCCACCAAGAGTACAGGGACTCAACCCTCTATGCCTTAATGATGTGGTCAAATCAAAGTCCTAATCTTGATTTAATCAAGTAAATGTAAAGCCTTTGAATTTAAATCAATCAAAGGCGATCATGCACAAAGGAACAGACCAGTTTACAAACATGATCAATATCTCTTTCATGGAATTCATAAATAATGTCAAAGTGCCATAGGAGGGATAAAAGATTAATATGCAAAAATGAGTAGTGTTTCTATACACAAATTATGAGCAATCTGTGGAGAAAGTCAGAAAAAAATCCATTTAAAATAGCAAGTAAAACTAAAATATTTATGAATAAGTTTTAACCAGGTCCTGAATTCAGAAAACTACAAAATTTTGCTAAAGAAACCAAAGAAGACCTAAGTAAATGGAAAGACATTCCATATTCAAGGCTTGGAAGACTAAATATCATTAAGATGTCAATTCTACCCAAACTGATTTACAGAGTCAACGCAATCCCAATATAAATCCCAACAGCCTTTTTTGAAGAAATGGAAAGTCAGTTATCAAATTTCCTTGGGATCATAAGGGCCCCAAATAGACAAAAATGTCTTTAAAAAGAAGGATAGTGTTGAAGGACTCTTGCTTCTGACATTAAGTCATATTCTTATCTACAGTGCTAAAAACAGCATAGTATGGCATAAAGTTAGACATATTGACAAATGGAACCAAATTAAGAATTCAGAAATAGACCCTCACATCTATGGCCAAGTGATTTTTGATAAGGCTATTCAGCCCACCCAGATGGTCCAGAACACTTTAGTCAACAAATGGGTATAGGAGAACTAGATATCCTTTTCTAAAAGAAAGAAAGAGGACCCTTTCTTACACCTTATAAAAAAATAACTCAAAATGGGTCAAGGACATAAATATAAAAGCTACAACCTTAAAAGTCCTAATAGAGAATGTAGGGAAATTTCTTTGGGATCTTGTTGTAGGTGATAGTTTCTTCAAACTTATACCTACAGCATGACTAATGAAAGAAAAAAATACATAAAAAGGACTCCCTAAAATGATACATTTTTGTTCTTCAAAAGACTTTGTCAAGAAGGTGAAAAAGCAGCCCACTCAATGGGAGAAAATATTTTGAAACCACATATATGTTAAGGGTTTCATAGCCATGTTTTATAAAGTGATCATAAAATTCAATGTTAAAAAGACAAACAAACATTTTTTTTTATATTGTCTTCTAAAGAAGTTTTAGATCACAGTAAGGTTGCATACAGAATATAGGAGACTCCCATATGCCCAATATCTTCCCCCTTTTCCCCCTCCCCTCTTAATCTTTTTACATGTGGATGGTACATTTGTTACAACTGATGTATAAATATTGAAACAAAGCTATTAACCGTGGTCAAAGGTTTACATTATTGTTTACCTTCTAGACCATACACTTTTATAATTTTTTAATGAAATTAACATGGCCTGTATCCATCATTGCATGATCATGCAGAACAATTCCATTGCCCCCAAATACTCCCTCTTCAATCTCTTCTATTCCTCCTTCCCCCACCCCTCGAGGCCCACAGACCACCAAGCTTCACTCCTTGAAGTATATGCAGAGCAACAGACATTACAGTGATGAAAGGAAAAACGTCAAAAAAAATTATTTTTTTTATGTTTTTCATTCTTAATACCCCAATCTTTTTTACTTAATTTCAGTTTTACTTTCTCTAAATTGTTATGTATTTTATTTCTTATGTTTAAACCTATCATTATTATCTCATTTTCATATTAATCAAATTTGGCTATATTCTTGGCTTGATTTTTGAAGAGGTTTTGGATCACAGAAAGGTTACAACTATGGCAGGGGAGGATCAATGGAGTGGGGTGTCAGTGATGGGGGATACATGGGAGGAAGTTCACCTGGGCATACATATAAGGTATATAAATATGTTCAAATGTTTATGGAGCATTGCCACAGTGGGTGGAGATTCATACAATAACTGAAAGATTATTGAGTTTCCATCCTGGGGAGCTCTGCCACGTTCTCTTATGGAACAGCAACAATCCCCCAAGTGTAGAGGCAGTGAATAGTGAAGAAGGATAGTCCCTTCATGGGCCCTTGACATTGATGACTAGGCTTGAAAGCCTTTTGCTCTTGAATTTGCAATTTAGCCTAGTGTTGGAGACCGCCTAAGAGTTGCCTCCTGAGAGCCTCCTTGTTGCTCAAGTGTGGTCTCGCTCTAAGCCAAATTCAGCCTATAAATGCTTTACCTTACCCCCAGCATGGGATATGACTCCTGGGGATGAGCCTCCCTGGCACTGAGCGACTACTACCAAGCACTGGCTAGTGATACATCTGGAAAAAGACCTTGAATAAAAGGGGGAAAAGGTAAAGACAAATGAGTGTATATGGCTAAGAGATGTGAAAGTGTGTCGGGAGGTCATCAGAGAAGTAACACTTATGCATATCTCAGCAGAATCTCATAAATGGCCAAGGTAGATACTACCCCAAATAGTGAGGATCCTAAAGGCTTGGAGACAGCCAGGACCTAAGGTCATGGAAGATAACTCTGGAGTTCGGTGCCTTACCAGTGGCCCTACTTTGGAGTTTGTGCTTTTGAGTGTGACAGAGTTGGGATCAGATGTGACTTCTCTACACATGTCCATTCTGTCCCTTTTATTTGAACTTATAGTTGGTGCTGGATTTGGTATGTATACACCCAAGAGACTTTAATCTCTGGGCTGTCCATGTGCAGTGGGGCCCTGAAATTCAATGGAGTTGCAATACCTACTCTCCAGTTCGTTGGACTCACCCAGTACAACTAACAAGGATATTATGATGGACAACATCCCAAGGAACCAAGAATGTCTACAACTGCAATCAAGAAAGTCCCATCCATCTGCCCCATGGGACCAAGGCCTCCTTTGAATTAGAGGGGGAGTGAGCAACACCATCCTAGAATCCTCAGGATTGGGGAATGAACTATGGAGTAAAAGTCTACTTTTACCAGTAAGTAGACTTACTGGTATTCTACTATAGACTTATTATGATTATAGCAATGGAAGAAAGTATATCATTCATGTGGAAACAGTGGCCACTAGAGGTTCTGAGGGCAGGGAAAGGGAAATACAGGTGAAATATGGGGGCATTTTGGGGACTTGGGAATTTTCCTGAATGACATTACAATGACAAATATGGACCATTACAAATTTTGCCATAACCTACAAACTTGTGTGGTAGAGTGTAAACTACAATATAAACTATAATCCATGCTTAGTGGCAATGCTCTAAAATGTTTTCATCAATTGTAACAAATGTACCACACTAATGAAAAATGTTAATCTGAGAAAATGTGGGAGATGTAGGAAGTGAGGCATATGGGAATCCCCTATATTTTTATGTAACATTTATGTAATATAAAAAACTTTTAAATATATATATATATTTTAAAAGACAAACAAACTAATTAAAAAGTAGGCAAAATAGTTGAATAGACATTTTTCTAGAATACAAATACAAATGGCAAAAAAGCAGAAGAAAAATATTGAGCATCACTAATTAAGGAAATGCAGATCAGAACTACAATGAGATATCATTTCACATGTTATAGAATGGCCAGTATTAAAAACAAAACAGAAAGCTACAAATGTTGGAGAGGATGTGGATGAATGGGAACACTCCACTGTTGGTGAGAATGCAGAATGGTGCAGCCTCTTTGGAAGTCAGTTTGGTGGTACTTCATGAACTTGAATATAGAACTGCCATATGATCTAGCAATCCTGTTACTAGGAATATATTCAGAAGAACTGAAGGTAAGGATGTGCAATGACATTTGGACACCAATGTACATAGCAGCATTATTCGCAATTATCAAAATAAAGAACCAGCTCACTTGTCCATCATCCAATGAAGTGATTAACAGTGTGTTATATTCATTCAATGGAATGATATCTAGCAATAAGAAAAAATGAAATTGGCATGCATATGACAACATGGATGAATCTTGAGGACATTGTGGAGGGAAATAAGCCAGACACAAAAGGACAAATATTGTATGTTGTCACTAATATGAACTAAATACAATGAGTAAGCTCACAGAGATGAACTCAGAGTATAGGTTACTAGGAGATAGAATGTGGGTTGAGAAGGGGAACTTAGATTAATGTGTGTAGAATTTTTAATAAAGTTTATTATAAAAGCATGGAAATGAATAGAGTTGCTGATAATACATGAAAGTGAGTATAACTAAAACTGCTAATTTTTTGTGGCTGAAATGGGGAGTTTGTGGATGTAAATATCAATTGAAAAGAAGCTAGACACTAATCTAAGGATTTTACAACAGTTATTTTGGTGATGAATGATGATTGTCATTAATAGTACAAACATAAGAATGTTCTTCTATTAGAAAGTGTTAAGGATATGGTGATAAATGGAGAAATTCCAACGAATGTAACTTATGGACTATAGTTAACAGTAATATTGTAATATTTTTGCAGCAATGTCAAAGAAGGTATTATATCAATTCTAAGGGACAACAAGAAGGGGTATAAGCAGGTATGGGATTTTTCCATTTGGAGTAATGAAACATGAAAACTGACTGAAGTGATGACAGCACAACTCTGTGATAATGAAAGTTACTGAGTGCATACTTTGAACCGATTTTTCAAAGCATGGGAACAAATATGAGTAGAGTATGTTTTATCATGAACTATAACAGATAAATAATACTAATACAGGATGTTAATAATAAGGTAGGCAGGGGGAAAATACACCAAATGTAAAATATTGGCTATAGTTTGCAATAATATATTTTTTATAATTATTTTTTTATTTTTAAACAACATTTAGATTACATAAATGTTACATAAAAATTATAAGGGTTTCCTATATGCCCCTGCCCTCCCCTTCCCACACTTTCCCACATTAACAACATCTTACATTAGTGTGGTACATTTGTTACAATTGATGAACCTATATTTAAGTATTGTTACTAACCATGGACTACAATTTACATTATAGTTTACACATTGCCCTGCACAATTTTATAAATTATGACAAAATATACAATGACCTGTATCTGTCACTGCAGTCTTTGATGACATTCTTTCCTAGATTGTAACAAATGTTTCACAACAATGCAAGGTATTGTTGGTGGAGAGATGTATGGGAGCAATGTATGTTGATATGTATGTTTGCTTTGTAAAATCACAACTTTTACTATAAACTTATTGTTTATATATGTTCATGTCTGAATGATATACTTCCTTAATACTTTTAAGTGAAAAAATTCTAAAACAAGGGTACTCACTTTTAATAGTGAAGTTACATTAGATATACAAAATGAGTTCCAAGCAATACTTAAAAATGAATGGGATAGGACAATCAGTAAGATGGCAGCAGAGTAAAGAGTTCTCAGAATCAACTCCTTCTATGGGGCAGTTGATGATCACCCAGAGCTCTCTAGAGCACTTGTTTGGATGTTCCAGGAGACTAGAAGTGCATCATGCAACATCCTTGAAAGAGTAGAAGGAGGAGACTGCCCATCTTCAGAGAAGACTCGTATGTAGAGCACTCCACACCACGGAGGCCGGTGCCCATCCTCCACGGGGGGCACAAGCCACCTCAAGAGCTATTCCATCCCTGGAATTGGAAGCTCCACTTCCCAAAAAATGGGGGAGGAAGAGACGGTTGGGCAACAAATTCAGCTACAGATTAGTAAATTCGGCAGGCTAAAAATAATCCTAAGAACAGCTAAAGTTTGAACTTGTCCAAGTCAGAAAGAGATCAGTAGCAGTACATACCAATATTTGTAAAATGATATATAAATACATATGCATATATGTGCATTTTCTTACATAAATGTTATTATATATATATATAT
>JAQZBX010053623.1:0-18837 GCA_029593785.1 Cabassous unicinctus | reverse complement strand
AAATTGACAAAAAAGAACCCCCCTTTCCACCTTCTGTCAGAATCCTCCAACTCTTGAAGAATGCTCCCTCTCACGGGCTTGCCAGTGGGGGGGGTTGTGGTGTTTCCCTGTGCAGCTCGGTAAGTCAACTTCCTCAGCAGATTTGCCACTCCCCTCAGCCTGGCCCTGCTTCACGCCAGCTATTTTGTTCCCCAAAGCTGCAAGGGGTTCCAGGCAGCAAAATCTACAGCAAGGAAAGCCTTCTTGACCCTCCACCAGAATCCTCCCACTCTCCAAAAACGCTACCTTTCACCGGTTTGTGGGCAGGAGTCGCCGGTCAAACCAGTGTTTTTCCCTGAGGGTGGGGCTCAGCCATCTGTGTTAACTTCCACAGGCAGTGTTAAAACTCACAAATCTCCACCGAGTATTCCACGCCACCAAGCTCCCTGCAGATATATATCCCAATCTTCTCGCTCTGTACGCCCACAGCACAGACCCCCGGGAAGGACCCTGTTCCCAATCAGCCATCCTCATAGAGCTAGTCAGTGAGTGCCCTCCTAAACTGATGCCATCTTGCCTCTCTGGATAAAGAATTCTTGACTGGCAGTTTTTCTCTTTCAGTATCCTAATTGTATCATAGCACTGTCTTCTCACCTCCATGGTTTCTGAAGAGAAATCTGCACTAAGTCTTACTGGACATCCCTTTTATATGATGGTTTGCTTCTCCCTTGCTGCTCTGAGAATTTTCTCTTTATCTTTGACATTTGACATTCTGAGTAGTATGTGTCATGTAGTAGGTTTATTCAGATCTATTCTGATTGGGGTAGAGTGTGCTTCTTGGACATGTAAGATCATTTTTTTCATGAAGTTGGGAATTTTTCAGCTATTATTTCCTCAAACACTCTTTCTGCCTCTTTTCCCTTCTCCTTTCCTTCTGGAACTCCCATGACAGGAATGTTGTTGCATTTCATGTTGTCACTCAACTCTCTGAGCCCCTTCTCAATTTTTTCCTCTCCTTTCTATCTCTATTCTTTTCTCTCTTTAATTTTAGCTGTTCTGTCTTCAGTTTCACTTATTCTTTCTTCTATCATTTCCAGTCTGCTGTTGTATGTCTCAAATGTGTTTTTGATTGTGCCAATCATATCTTTCTTTCCCATGAGCTCTGCTACTTTTTTTGTTCAGGATTTTAAATTCTTCTTTGCACTCAATGTCTTCTTGATGTAATTTATCTCTTTAACCATATTGTCTTTCAACTCATTCATTTGATTTTGGAAATTTGTGCACATCTTGCTGATTAGTTCTCTCAAATTCTGCATCTCTTCTGGGGCTTTGATATATTCCTAGTCTTGGGCCATGTCTTCTATTTTCTTAGTATGGCTCATAATTTTTTGCTGATATCTAGGCATCTGATTAGGATAGAGTTTACTCAGATACTCAATTTCTTTCCCTTTTGTAGAGATTTAGTGGCAGGAGGCTGTGTTTTACCACTGCTCTTTGATACTTGGCCTGACCTGGATTGTTAGGAATGTCCTGCTGGCTGCTCAAAACTGCGCATTGGACCCAGTAATTGGTTGTAGAGTTGCTTCCTAGGGCTTTGGGGAGGGAGGCTAGACAGGCCAGATAAAAACTCCTACTTATTTTTAATTTTCTTGCATGCACTTCCTTGATCTGCCAGCAGATGGTGATCTTTGGCAGCTCTCAGTTCAATGCCTGATTGGAATGTATTTGTTGCAACAGAGACGAGATCAATGTGATAGAGCTTCCTGTCTGGAGGCTATAAGACTTACAATTCAAACTTTCTCTGAGGCTGTTCTCCAACCTTTGTTGGCAGCCCCCTCCCTTTCCCTGGGTCTAGAATATTTCCACTCTCCTCTGATACCTCAGCAATCAGTCCCTGTTAATAGAGGAGGAGATTGGGTGGGTTGTATATATTTAGCCCCTTGCAGGGTCCCAAGGCAAACAATGGCACAGCACCTCCCAGCCTGGAAGGGCTCCTGGGACACAGCAGACCAAATTTTTAAGTGAAAACCTGAATCAGCATTAGGGTATGTCTCTGCCTCTTCCCTTTCCTGGGGCATCCTCAACAATTAGTCCTAGCTAGAAGAGAGAGAGATTGTGAGGGTCAGAATTCTCCAGTACTTCAGCTCCCAGGGGAAACCACTGTGTGGTCCCACTTGGCCTGGAAGAGCTCTTGGGGCTCAGAAGACCAAATTTGTGGGTCTGAAGCTGAGTCTGCCTTAGATTGTGTCCCTCTCTCTCCCCTTTTCTGGGGAGTAGATCCCTGGAGCTCCCTTTGTCTGTATTTGCAGGCCCAGAAGCCCAAGAATATTTGATATCCTGATTGTGGAGGATGGTTCTGGCAGTAGCAGCCTCTGGTTTCAATGTCATCTCAATCTCTCTCCTTTGTCCCTCTCTCCTCTGGGTGCTGTACAGCCTCCACCTGGTGTCCTAAACCCTAGAAGATCTTTTCCTAGGCAGTTGTAGCCTGTTCTCTAGCTATTTTTCTGGAGGAGAAGAGAGTCCCACGTCTTTCTAATATGCCTATCCTTCTTTTCTATAGAGTAGTTTCCCTGAGATACTAGATAATATATCTAGTATATCCAGTATGGCCTACCGTATTGACAGTTTGGCTGGAATTATGTGGAGTGTTTGTTAAATGCTGATAGAGCTGACAGACTTGCTTAGGATGATGGCTCCAGCAAAAGCCTCTATCATTAAGACAAGCAATGAATTGCCCAGGAAACAGACAGACAGGCAGGCAGACAGGGAAACACACATATCCCAGGGTCCCATCACACACAGGACAGCAGACATGAAGATGCCAGCAGCAGAGGCAAATCCTCCAACCTCAGCTAATTCCTGTTCATTGCTAGGCCTCTTTCCCTGGAGTTGGAGGGAGCAAACTGGCTTCAGGTCGACCTTCGGTTGGGATAACTTCTCTAGGGTGAGAGGAGAGAGGGCTGAGTGGCCTGGTGTAATAGAGCTTAGAGTCAAGTGGGTGGAGACTGCAGAGAAACAGAACAGGGAGTCAATCTAACAATCCAGGACGTTTGCAGAAGGAGGGCTCCCTTGCTTGGGAGAACTCTGAAGTGTCCCCCAACAGATAACCCATTCAGAAAAGGAGCCCCCAAGAGATGGGAAGTGACTGACACATTGAGTTCTTGGAAACAGCACCAAATGTGTTCCAGTCACTCACAGAAGGATGGTCAGGAGCTCTGTGAGCACCCAGGGAAGAATCCACTGTGGCAGGGAAGCCTAGTGAGGTGGTACCCGGTGGACAGTGGGGAGGATGCAGGCAAGTGCTTTCAGGTGAGGCGGGGTGTTGTGGCAGCACAAAGCCTAACCCAACCACACCCACAGGTCTATAGCTCTAAGCTACAAGGATCTTTCCAAGGAAGGCTGCCCTCAGACAACAAAGGCACAGGAGGTGGTAGTGGAGGCTCTATCCACTGCACTGGGCTGTGGAGGCTGCTGGCACTCAGGGAATCACAGGAAATTCTGGAGCCCCACCTCTTCCTGCAGTCCCCTTAAGATCTGCCTATGCAAGGCCATCACTGTACCCAGCTCCATGGGCATCTTCCTTCAGTTGATGGTGCCTTCATGTGGCTTGCCTCCAAGCCTATGTCTGCCAGTCTCCATTGCAGCCCCTGGCTGGGGTTTCCTGCCATAGAAGACCAGATCAGGGCCACGATTTAGCTTCTACTCCTAAGTTGAGCAGATGACCCATTGCACAGTAAATGTATGTTGCTTGAATGTGCATGGGTGTAACAGGTGAGACCTTGTTGCAAGAGGCTTCCTCATCCCCAATCTCCTGGGTAAGATGTCAGTTTTCCACCTTGGTTGTTTCCAGTTGAACTCTGAGGGCTGAGGATGAAGCCTGGCTCAAAACACATGTTCTCATTTTAGGGAGGCCAGTAACAGGTGTGCCATGGCCACATGGGTGAGAAGACACCTTGTGGGACAAGTGCTCCCTATGGGAAGATAGGCATGGGGACAGCTTGGTCAGGGAACCCTAGAGGAGATGTTCCTGAGTTTTGGGTGGAAAACAAGGCCTTGGGCATCCTCCTGACCCTAGCCTGGTGCAATCAGTCATGACCACTGGGTGGCTGGCACCTTGGTCAGGTAGACTACCCAAGGACATTTTAGGAAGTACCTGCCAGTCTGGGCAGCTGTTCACTGGGCAAGCCATCAGGGTGTGCTGGCAGTTCTGATTGGACATGGCAGGGGCATGTATGGGGTGCCTGTGGGCTGGGAATGGGGGTGTGTTTTGTTGGGTGGAGGTGGGTGGCTTTCTAGAGACTGAGCCAGGCTGAGTAGGTTGGCATAGCACAGAGGGCCCAAAGGTAAACCCCCTGAGGATGCCCAACTTGGTGGGATGTCAGAATCCAAGTAGAGGAAGGCCTCTTTGGAAACTGCCTAGTGAAGTGTTTGGTAACCTGGGGAGACCTTGGTGTCTGGTCTGCTATATGGGTACCTGGGCACTAGCAAGGCCATCTCAATGCCTGGTCTATCTTCTGGCTGCTGCCCTGGGCCTCAGGTTATGGGCAAAAGCCAAGAGTGAGGCATACAACAGTGGCCAGGGCACCTGGGTGACTGGTGGTGGTAAGCAGAGTCCAGTGGCCCACAGCTGGGCTCCAGGGGCCCATAGTCCCTGCAGCTGGACAAGTTGCAGCAGCAATGCACAACACAGTCTCTTTTTAAGCTCTAGGCTGTGGCAACCAGCATTTATGGCTCTAGTACAATGAACATGTCTGATATAAAATGATGTCTGATCTCTAAAGCTAATCCAGGTGGGGTCTTGTTAGTACTTGGATGGGAGACTGCTTGGGAATATGAGGTGTTGTAGGCTTTTGCCAGCAGCATTTCTCTCACACATGCACTCTTTCTTTTTCTCTCTTCCCTCTTCTTTTGGCAGCCTCCACCCAGAGCATGGCTCCCTCCAGCCAATGCCTCCTGTCCCTTTGCAACAGCTCTGAACTGGCACCTTTATCTCCACCATGCCCCATTCCCATTGGGGCACAAGTAGGCAGCTCCATCCCAACCATTCATTGGATCTCCCCAAACAGCACAAGCCCAGGTCTGGCAGGATCAGTGGGAACCCTGACTGTAGAAGCAAAGTACCTTCACCTGCTAGACCTCTTCTTGGCCATTGGGGCACTAACACCCTTTGGCACCTGCATTCAAATGGTGCCCAAAAGGAGCCACCCTTTTCCTTCACTGCCTTCCCTGGCACAATAGGGATGAGATGAGGGAACTATCCCTTCCCTTTGCAACTGGGTCCCATTCTATACACTCCCATTGCCCTCCAATCCCAAGAATACAAGACCAATCACCCATGCCTCTTGCCCCCTTGGACATGTTCATGGCCACTGATCTCTAGCAAACATGTATGGCATTTTCAGCAACTCCAGGGGACCCCTTTTTGATGAAGGAGAAACAACAGTTCAGAAAACAGACAAGCATACAGACATACCAGGGACCCATCAGTCCTGCTACATGGGCTGGCAGGATTTGGAAGGGAAGATGCCATGAGAGACCATGGTGGCTGCAGGAGCACTTCCTGGGGAATCAATCTTGCTGATTCCCAGTCCCAGGACATTGCCTTCCTCTCCAGGCCTAGCCTAAGCATGACCTTCTGGCATGCCAGTCCCTATCCATCCTGAGCTCTCTTCCTTGTCCACCAGTCACCCACTGGATCAGAGAACCCAGGCCCAGGCCTGTGGCCTCCACCCCATCTGGCTGCATCCCTGAGCTTCCTTCCATCTGGATCAGATGGCCCACTCTGCCTGCAGATCTGTCCTGTGCCAGGATCCATTCTCAGGGATAAGAAAGGAGCTAGCTGAGTGGCTTGCTTTCCTGAAACTTAGGCTTGAGTGAGTGAAGGCCAATGGGAAATAGAGCAGGGAGTTGCTCTAAAGTAGGGGAGGTTTGCTCTTTGCCCACAGACAGCAAAGGCACAGGAGGTGTGAGTGAAGGTCAGGGTCCATGATACAGAGCTTATAGGATTCACAGAGGCTGAAGATGGCTGCTGAGCACATGGTCATTGATTAAGAAAATGCATGAATAAGGTTAAGCAGAAATTATCATTTTTCCCAATTTGGCAGGACAGGGTGTCTCAGCTTTCTTCTTATCCAATGTAGATTTTGTGATTGTTTACATCCTTCCTTCAGTTCCTATGATAGTTTTCTAAAGGGTTTGTAGACTGTAACATTATAATTTTGTGAATATGTTCATTCTTAGTTACTTTTGTATTTCAGTGCACAATTTATTTGAACAAGTTTATAAGTTTCATAGAGATCATGCATACAAAGAAAAGGTCTCATTGCATTTTAACATCTTTATTGCTCCTTTTAACATATTTTTATTGTTTGTAAAATTCTTCCAGTTTTTCCAAACATTTAACTATTCAGTAACTCGAAGTACCTTAAATCCTTACCATATTTATCATACAAAGAGAAATGTCAGAATAAGACACAGGTAGATTATTCCACTTTGTATGTACAAAGTGCATCTGGTAGCCACTAGATAAGCAATTTGGGTTGCCAGCTCTACAGCCTGAGGTATATCTGTCATCTGTCAAAGAAATACTCTTGCATTTTTAAAGAAGAGTGGGTATGCATCAAATATTAGAGGTGAAGAATTAAGGTTTGTTTCTTTCTACCCACCCTGTTACAAACATGAGTCTAATTAAAAAATAGACCATCCATCTCACAAACTATCAGTAAGCACAGTAATGTCTACCTTTCACAAGAAAATGTGTGAGTACTTGTTTAATTACCAGGCTTATGCACCAGGGCACAGGTGACTGTCACATAAGTTTATATTCCATAAATTCCACAAGCCGTGCTCTCAAAGAGGATGTCAGCATTGTCCTGAAAGACAGACTTTTGAAATACCAAATACAAAACTCATTTTCCTACATTTAATCTCATCTATTTGGTTACAACTTATCCTTATGATAAAGTCACTCTTTGCTTTTCTGTATGAATCCCAGCCACTTAAAAGAAAGGTCCTAGATAGTATCTTACCCTCAGCTTTCTCTCCCTGTCATTTCTGGTTCTTCTTACTTCAGGAAGGGCTCCAATTATATTCAATCTAGTCCAAACCATGTCTTCTGTTGATCTGGGGGTCTATTTTAAACTCCATGGTATAAGTTGCCAAAAGTGGCTGACAAGTCAGGATGGGCTGACTTAACTTTCTCCAAACACTCAACTTCTCACCTTGTGCTACTATTTGGGCTTTCATCCCTTATTTCTTGTGCCAAATCATCTACCCTCCCCCAAAAGACCTATGCATTTTTAAATAAAAAGTCTACTTCCAGGACTTCATACTATGGTCACATAAAATGATTCATGTATTCTCCCTCCAAAATATGACTGAGATGTAAAATTTAACCAAAGAACTACTTGAGTTCTCAGACAAGAGATCAAAGGTATACAATAATCTTAGTACCATTTATGCTTCTAAGAAGACTGGGAGTCTGTGGCATCTGATCTGATTTTCCTCTCATTCTCTTCCCCACTCAAGGTTGGTCATTGTAGAGGTGCTGCCAAGGTAGGATAGGCATTGAGAATATTAGCACCTTTCACACAGTCAAAAAGGGCTCATGGGTGCAGATGAAGCTTAGTGTTTGAGTGCCTCCTTCTCATTTATGAGGTCCCAGGTTCAATCCTTGGTACCTCCTAAAAAGTGGGGGCTCATTAAATATGGAGCAGTGGTGACATCCATTCCTAGCAGAATAAGCAGTTAAAGTGACAATCTCAGAGGCAGGAAGTTGGAGAGGGACTAGGGATGTGTTGTAGGGAAGCCCAGTTCCAGGTGATGTTCCATTATGAGCAGCAGAGGGCAGATAGGGTCCCCATCATCCAAAAGCTCTAAGCTGATCCTGAGGCTGTACACATGTGCATAGGAGCACTGAAAGGGCACAGAAGAAAGGAAAAGTCAGAACAGAAATAAAAATGTCAGGGAACTTTCAATAATCCTGTACCCACATAGACCTGTGAGCAGAGGATTGAAACCTTAGTGGCCCAATGTTGTTGAACAAAACCTCTGTCCATTTCTTAGCTGAAAGTTAATTTACACAGAAACAGGTGCAATGCATAGGAAGCCAGAAAGAATTATATAATATATGCAATATAACATGTTACATATTTGTGTTTTTATGTATATATATACCCACACATATATCAAGAAGAGACATATGTTATTGTATTGTATGGGGAGAAAGAATTCATAGATTTAGTCCAAGCAAGACCAAAATAAAAATATGAATGGAAAAATTAACAGCAGCAACAGTAAGCAACATCACAAGTAAAGATAAGAATCCAGAATCTAAAATATATTGTCATCCAGAATGATCAGTTTTCAGAAAAGGAAAGTAATTCGTACATTGGGGAAAATGCAGTGAATAGGAATGGTCCATAATTATCTCTAGAAGTCTGATAAATTAAGACATCAAACAGCTATTATAAATATGTTCTGAGAACTAAAGGAGATCATAGTTAATGAATGAAAAGAATATATGGGGGAGCTAGGCAAGATGGTATTAGTTTAAGTGGGTGCTTACCATCTCTTTCACAAAAGACAGCTGAGTGGGGACAAGATCCTAGTCAAGTGAGCGGTTCTGGGAGCCATGGAGCAGGAGACTTTGGGACATCAATATGGAGGGAGCTGGACAGGGAGATAGATTGCTCAAGATAAAACCATGAGTTTTTAGCCCCATGCCTGGAAATCATGGATGGTTAAGCCCCATACTCAGGGCAAAGGGCCAGGGAGAGCCCCAACTCCCTCCGGGAACCCAGCAAAAGGGAGCATTCTCTGAGAATACTCAACATCAGTAGCTGTTAGGGAAATGCAAATCAAAACTACACTATAATATCATCTTACACCCATTAGACTGGTGGCTTTTAAAAAACCTGAGTACTACAAGTGTTGGAGAGGATTTGGAGAAACAGGAACCCTTACCCACTGCTGGTGGGAATGCAGAATGATACAACCATTCTGGAGGACACTCTGGCAATTCCTCAGGAAGCTAACTATTGGACTGCCATATGACCCAGAAACCTACTCCTGAGTATATCCCAGAAGATTGAAAGCAGGGACATGAAAAGATATAAGCAAACCAATGTTCATAGCAGCATTATTCACTATTTCCAAAAGTTGAAAAGAACTAAAATATTCACCAACAGATGAATGGATTAGAAAACTCTGGTATATGCATACAACGTATCATAATATTTCTCAGCTGTAAGAAGGAATGCAGTATTAACACATGGGATAACATGGATGAATCTTGAAGACCTTACATTCAGTGAAGCAAGTCAGGTACTGATGGATAGTTATTATATGCCTTTACTGACATGAATTAAGCAAGTTGAGGACACTCACAAAGCTAGAGTATGGAAGATAATTTTACAGACAGAAAGGGAATACAGGGTTGAAAGCCAATGCCCATATGGACAAAATCTATGATAAGGTGGAAGGGTGTAGTTGTGCAGTGGATGGGCATGACAGTGGTGTGGTGATGCTATTGGGTTGAGTAATGCTGGCCTGCTAGGGTTTTAGGGTGGCGGTGGTTACACTGTCCAATGAACTGGGGAGAGGGAGTGGATGAACTGTGGGGATTTGCAGGTATGTGGTTTAAACTATAATGTTGGGAATATTTTTTAGGATAATATGGCAGAGGAGGTTTACTTGTTTAGGGTATTAAATGTGGGAGACACGTGGGACAGGGTGCACCTGGGGCAGACTTCTATGCACTTTGTGAGTGTTCATCCTCTCTTACTGCATTGTATCAATGGGTGGAGACCCAGACAATGAATGGTAAGGTGTTGGACTCCCATCCTGGGGGGTCCTGCTCTCTTCTCAAATAGAGAGGCAGGAATCTCTTGAGAACATAGACAGTACCTAATACAGAAGGACAGGCCAGGATGATAAGCCCTCAATATTGTTGCCAGTAACTATGAATCTTGTACTTCAAAGAGTGAAGCTTGGTGGTTGCTGGGGTTCCTGAGGGGGGAGGAATAGAACAGATGGAACATGGGGCATTTTGGGGACATTGGAATTGTTCTGTATGATCTTGCAATGATGGATTCAGTCCATGTTAAATTTCATTAAAATTTATAAAATTGTATGTTCTAAAATGTAAAGCATAATGTAAATCATTGACTATGATTAGTAGCAATGCTTCAATATTTGTACATCAATTGTAACACATGTAAAATGTTATAAACAGGGGAAAGTGGAAAAGGGGGAGGATGTTGGGTATATGGGAATTCCCAATATTCTCTATGTGACTTTTCTGTTACCTAAAGCTTCTTTGAAAATAAAATAAAAAAAATAAATCACTGGGGTAATAAATGGAAGAAACTGTCACTACATACAAGACAATAGATCTTACAATGATGAAAGTCATAATGCCAAATATTTTTAAATTTTATTTTTTATTATTTATTATTTCAAATTCTAACTTTTTGTATTTTTGCCATTTTTAAAACTATCAGTTTCATTTACTTATTAATTTTATTCAGTTACGTTGGCTTCATTTTTAATGAATTTTTGGATAGCAGAAGTGTTACAACTGTGGCAGAGATGTTGCATCATCTTGCTGTGTCAGCTCTCTGTGTGGGCCAGGATTCCATGTGGGCCAGCACTCCTGCATGGGTCAGCTCTCCTGTGTGGGTCAGAATGCTGCATGGGCCAGCTCACCACATAGTTCAGCTTACCTTTCACCAGGAGGCCCCAGGAATCAAACCCTGCAACTCCTATATGGTAGATGGGAGCTCAATCACTTAAGCCACATCCATTTCCCTGATTTTCCCTTTTTGGAGTAAAGTAATTTTTCTAAAACTATTTTGGTGATGAAGGCACAACATTTTGATTATACAAAGAGCTATTGATTATACACTTAAGATAGACTGTAAGGTATGTGTCTATATCTCAATTAAACTTATTTAAAATAAATAAATATGCAAGAATAGCCAAAAAGAGCAACTATGGACATCAAGGGAATCATAGAGAGATTGACAGGTGATGAATTTTTGTACGTTTTTCTGTTTTTTTGTTTATTATTATTGAAATAATGAAAATGTTCTAATAATGATTGAAGTGATGAATATACAACTATGTGATTATGCCAAAACCAATGGACAATACACTTTGGATAGATTGTATTCTTTACTAATATGTATCAATAAAATTGATTTGTTTTTTTAAAAAACTTAGCTGCAAAGTTTCCATATTTGCATACTCTGGAACTTAATGTTTTAATAATTAATGTCAAGGAAAGGATTTCCAAATGTCAACCATCGTAATGGCATTGCCTATGGGTATGGAAGGTTTTGGAATCTATTAAATATTTTATTAACAAGATGATTATTCCAGTGCATTTTTCCTGCATTCTTCCTACTGGGAAATTTGCAATGGGAACTGGGAATGATCTGGACCTCTGCCTGGCACAGTGAACTATTGTGTGCATGATTCTCACACCCACTGATAAAGATTTTAGTCACAGAGATGAAGTATTGTTTTATCTAATATTAGGAACAAAATGACCATTATCTGTTCCTCCACTTCAGATATTTAATCACTGTCCCAGGAAAAGCAAACAGAGAACTATATTCATTTCTGTGGGAAAGATTCCAAAATCACAGACTTCACACATTTTCCTAATCCCAAATCTATAAAATTTCCAGTTGATATTCACAAAGTCATCCATCAGATGCCCAATCATTTTCCCAAACCCCTCAAACAATATTCATCAAAGAAACAAAATTTCTGATGCACATAACCTCCCAATCTCTGAATAAATGATTTCCCATGATTTTTCATTGCATTCTCCACAATGAATTTTCTGGAAGTCTCTCAATGAGTTTCATCCTTCTAATGAAATCGTCTTCCTCTTATTTAATGTTTCATGGTTATTCTTAAACTGAGTTACCTTTAGCACATTGTGGCTTAGCTTTGACTGAATAAGAGTGCACAGTGATTACAGACCTAGTGTTTCACTCTATTGGAGTTCACTCATTTAATTTAAAGGATAAATTAGGAATTAAGACAATCCCACATTAAGTACAGGTGTAGAATTCCTCACATGTGATTTTTCTGATTAGTTTATTAGAGTGGTAGAAGAGGCCTCTCCAATTCCATTATATTTACACTATGTATTTTCTCACATAGTATATTATTTATCTATTAAGGGCTTTGCTACATAACGTACATATGGATTCTCACCAATATGAATGCTATTAGATTATCTGAAGAAGTATGGATGATGACAGGAATTTCTGAACACATTAAAAACACTGTTTCTTCAGAATGTGAGTTCTCTGGTATGTTTAAAGGTTAAATCTACGGCTGAAGTCTCTTAAATATGCAAAACATTTATAGTGTGAGTTGTTACATTTAAAATATGAATATTGACTGAATGACTATCTCAAATTGTTGACATTCACAGGGATTCTCACCATTTGATTAATCTATTGTCTAAGGCCAGAAAAATTAAGGTTTTCCCATACATATGATATTATGGTTTCTGTCCAGCATGAATTCCTTAATGTTGCCTGTAGGGAGAAATACAGGTGAAAGGTTTCCTACATAGACAACATTCATGCAGTTTTTCTACAGTGTGTATTCTCTCTTGGTGTTTAAGATTAGAAAATTAGCTGAAGTTTTTCACACATAAATGACACTTATAAAGTTTCTCTCCAATGTGAGTTCTCTCATGTTGTTGAAGATGGGAATGTTGACTGAAAACTTTCCCACATAGATGACATTCATAGGATTTCTCTCCAGTGTGAGTTCTCTCATGTTGTTTTAAGGAAGTGGAGAGACGGAAGGCTTTCCTACAAAGATGGCATTCATAGGGTTTCTCTCCAGTGTGAGTTCTCTCATGTTGTTTTAGGAAAGAGGAGTGACTGAAGACTTTCTCACAAAGATGACATCCATATGCTTTCTCTCCAGTGTGAGTTCTCTCATGTTCTTTAAGATAAGCATAAGCATGTGGCTTTCCCACAAAGATGACATTCATACGGTCTCTCTCCAGTGTGAGTTCTCTCATGTTGTTTTAGGGAAGAGGAGTCACTGAATGCTTTCTCACAAAGATGACATTCATATAGTTTCTCTCCTGTGTGAGTTCTCTCATGTCGTTGAAGATGGTAATGTTGTCTGAAAGCTTTCCCACAAAGATGACATTCATATGGTCTCTCTCCAGTGTGAATTCTTTCATGTTGTTTTAGGGAAGAGGAGTAACTGAAGGCTTTCTCACAAAGATGACATTCATATGGTTTCTCCCCAGTGTGAGTTCTCTCATGTTGTTTTAGGGAAGAGGAGTCACTGAATGCTTTCTCACAAAGATGACATTCATACGGTTTCTCTCCAGTGTGAGTTCTCTCATGTTGTTTTAGGGAAGAGGATTCACTGAATGCCTTGTCACAAAGATGACATTCATATGGTTTCTCTCCAGTGTGAGTTTTCTCATGTCGTTGAAGATGGGAATGTTGACTGAAAGCTTTCCCACAAAGATGACATTCATATGGTCTCTCTCCAGTGTGAGTTCTCTGATGTTGTTTTAGGTAAGAGGAGTGACTGAATGCTTTCTCACAAAGAAGACATTCATATGGTTTCTCTCCAGTGTGCGTTCTCTCATGTTGTCGAAGATAGGAAGGTTGACTGAAAGCTTTCCCACAAAGATGACATTCATATGGTTTCTCTCCACTGTGAGTTCTCTCATGTTGTTTTAGGGAAAAGGAGTGACTGAATGCTTTCTCACAAAGATGACATTCATATGGTTTCTCTCCAGTGTGAGTTCTCTCATGTTGTCGAAGATGGGAATGCTGACTGAAAGCTTTCCCACAAAGATGACATTCATAGGGTTTCTCTTCAGTGTGAGTTCTCTCATGTCGTTTTAGGGCAGAGGAGTGACTGAATGCGTTCTCACAAAGATGACATTCATATGGTCTCTCTCCAGTGTGAGTTCTCTCATGTCGTTTTAGGGAAGAGGAGTGACTGAAGGCTTTCTCACAAAGATGACATACATATGGTTTCTCCCCAGTGTGAGTTCTCTCATGTTGTTTTAGGGAAGAGGAGTGATTAAAGGCTTTTTCACAAAGATGACATTCATAGGGTTTCTCTTCAGTGTGAGTTCTCTCATGTACTTTAAGATGAGCATATTGACTGAAGGCTCTTCCACATAGATGACATTCATGGGGTTTCTTTCCAATGGGAATTCCATTGTATTGTCTGAGGTCAGAGCATTGCATACAATTTTTAGCACTTTGGGAACATTCATATGATTTACAGCTAGGGTGAATATGCTTATGTTGATTAAAAGACGAATGATCATTGAGGACAGCTGGAGATAGTTTCCTGAAATAGGGTTTCTTTGTCATGTGAATGAATGCATGTTGGTTCACTGGGGATGTGTGAGCTGAATCTTCTTGCAAATAATTACATTTAAAGGAATTCTTTTGTGTGTGAGATCTCTGTGGTGGGGAATGAGATGTGAAACTGTAAAACATTTGTCCAAAACAATGAATTACTTCATTTTCCTAGATATGAATCCTAGACTAATCCACCACAAGTGATAGTCTCCAATTAAAATATTTGCCATGTTAGTTTCATATACACATTATTCTACTCCATACTCAGAGATATTCTCTCTTATAACAATCTAATTGCAGAAGTATTGGATTAATTTTGAGTTTTGTGATGTTTCAAAGATTATGTACATGAAAGACATTTATGCAATTCATTTTTTATATGAACTCAGGTAAGAGTTCATGTTTAGGTTAATTTTTACCTTAATTCAAACTATCACAGATTTTTGCTGGATTAACACTTAATCCCAACATTAATTACAATTTCAATATTACTGAATTCCTAATTCATTACATCCATAGGCATCTATTTGGAATACTAAGGTTCACAAAATTAAGCTTACCAATGCCATGATGTTAGAAGTGTCTTTCCTACAGGTAGATTGGTTGTCTATCATTTTTATCATTTCACATCTTTTAAAGGTACTTTTCCTCCCTGTAGTTATTTTAAAAAAATAAATAGAATAGCAATTAGGGGGAAATTTTTTTTGGAAGTTCCAAGTATCTCTTTCAGTATGTTTCCCACGTTCACAATTAGCTTGGAAAGAATATCAACTTAATGAATACTTTAGGGAAAAGAAAACATTATATGACATTACAATCAGAAAAGATTTACAGGCATGGAATATGAGAAAAAAGAATTTGGGATGTCAGGGAGGTAAAAAAGAGGGAAAAATATTCCAAGAATGGGACCAGGACAAGGATGATGTGAAGGTTTACTTGCAATTACAAATGAGTATCCCTTTCACAATGCCAATGACACTTGATAAAGCTTGAGAAGCTTATGGTATAAAAACATGTCAGCAAAATTTCTTCAATATCCACAGCTACAATATGGAAGTCATAACTCATGTGAGTAAACCTAAAGATATTATAATTTACTTAAGGAATCTTGAAGATAAAATATTCAATCACATACTTATGATATCATGAGACCCCTTTTCTGATGCACAGGTCCTTAAAGCTCACCTGAAATCTGATATTGAGGAAATCTTATTCCTTCTCTCCATACTTCTCCTTGTTCCAGGTGGGAAAGCAAATCTGTTTTGCAGACTTGATATCCTGTTTGTATGAAAAAAAGTTACCTGGATTTTGAATTCTGATAGTAATGGAGCATGACCATGTTGTACATGGCAGGTTACCAAAGAATAAGGTAAGCATTGAAGGTCAAAACCTAGAACTCAGACCATTGATAATATTTCAAAAGAAATTGTAACTCTTGACCTTTTGCCCATTTCAGTGAGGGCCACTGGTTATTGTTACCTATGCACTAGTACAAAGAGAAACTGCAGTGTCATCTATATTCTAAATGGGGATAAATCTATGTTCCCAAAGTGGTTGAATATTATGTTCAACAATAATCAAATTAACATAAATTCCAGAATGATCTAAACTCTTTATAGAAGAGGACATATACAATATTTTTACTACTATGTTCTGAAGCCTTAGCATAGCCCTTGGATCAGAATACTTATTTCACCACAGTGAATTACATAGCCATTCAAAAAGTATTCATTGAGTTGTCAGAACAAGAAAGACATTAAGTTGTAGTCAAGAAGATTAAATTCTATTGGGGTGAACTAGATGTACATAAAAAATAAGAAAACATTCACTTAGGCAGTTTTATTTTTTATAACAATATAAATGCATTAAAATTATATAAAATAAAAATATAAGAGAAAATAAAGATTATACAATATGGAGAAGCTATATGAATAAATCAATGGAAGATTATTTATGATAAATATATAGGTAGATAGATAGGTTAGACAGATGGTAGACAGAAAAGAGATAGATATAAAGGGTAGAAAAATTTTGAGTCTCACCTACTGAGGCCAGGTTATTGACATTCTCCAGCATCACTTCTCTAAACAACTTTCGCTGGGTTATGTCTAACAGGTTCCACTCTTCCTGGGTGAAGTCTACAGCCACATCTTTGAATGACACGTACTCCTAAAACATCAGAGAAATTTGTGTTCGCACAGCACCATCCTAACCAATGTCCTGAGTGTGATGTACAAAATACAGCACTAAAGAAGCAGACACTGTATACATAAAACACAAAATGTGTATGGGGTTCCAGTAACATCACTAGCAATGCTGAATTTTCATCTGCCTTTCAGACACACTCAAAGACACATACATACTGTGAATACATAACACCCAATTGTGAAAGAAAATCACATGACACAGGATGTTATATACACTTGGAAATTTCCCAATAAACTTGTAATTATACCTTCTTTATGCTGATTAAAAAGCTTTCATTCAAGCATTCTAAACTAAATCAATCTTTTCAAATAATTCTAAGTAAATTTACATACTTATTGTAAGGCAAGCAGTATCCATGATACAGATGAACTTATTTTCCTCTCATTTATAAAATCATTTAAGAATATGTTATGCATTTTGACAAATGCAAGTGAATGTGTGAATTGCTTTCTATCTAAATTCAATTCAAATGTCTATATTCGCTAAAATGGCAGGGAAACTTGAAGAAATATCCAGAATTCTGCTAAACTGAATAGGTATCAAATCAGTTAAGTCCTGCTTTTCTCAGTGCTACACAACTCAGGTATTCATTGTAATGTATAAATACAGATGGTTCAGGGTCATGAGCCAGGGACTCCTGAGAGAGTTGTACTGATACACGGCCTTAGACTGACCATTCCTGTGGAAGGAGACTTCACAATCTCAACTTTTTCCAGGGTCTACAAATACATTTTCATTGTCTCAATTTTATCTTCATCTCATCTGTGTGTGAAAGATTAAAATAATCCAGTTCATTGCTTCTGGTCTCCCCAAATCTTGAAAAATTTTTTCAAAAAAAATAAAATTTTATTCTACCTATTACAAAGCTCCTGAAACCACAGCTGCAAGGAAGGAAAAAATAATTCCTATACATTGCATCCACCTATAAAATTTGAATAAATTTTATTTAGAAAATTAAAGTTGGGAAATTTGAACTACAGTGGTAAGGTGAATTTTAGTTTTCTTTTAAAAAATATTTTAAAATGTGCAAATATATTCCATCAGAATTTTAAGAAAATTAAATTGGGGGAAAATAAATAAATTATTCCTCATTTCCTTTAATTTACTAACCTTTTCATGCTTCTGGCAAATAAGCCTACCCCTACACCACGGTACCTTTAATGTTGGATTGACTCCACAGCTGAAAACTCAGCCTCTCTTCTGACTAAAAACTTCTCCTCTAGTTCATCTCTGTCACCTCTATTCATTACATGCCAGGGCTCAGGCATGAACATGAACCATGAATTCATTATATATCCAAGGATGCCATGGGATATGTGAGAAAAAGAAAACACCTGTCATCTTTTCAGAGAATACAGACTTTATGGAAGCTGGGATCAACTTTTGCAATTACCTTGGAAGTTTACTCATTGCTCAGTCCCTAACGTACCATAATTATTAGAGTCCAGTATAAACTTAAGCTCAGATCCCTGAAAAGCTCCTGAATACACTTGGAATATCCATACCAATAGGTGAAATCTTCCCATTTGCTGGCAACAGAGGTGGAATTTCAGTTAAAGAATTCCCTACTCACCTGTGATTGCATTGTCAATATTTTAGCTGGCATCTATGTTCCTCTGGATTTTCACTCACAACCAGACAAGCAGATGGGCAAACCTGAGAATGGAGAAAGAATCTTATGATTCATGTCTTGACCACAACTTTCAGGCCCACATGTCATGAATGCCAAACACTTCCCCAGGAGTATCCCCAGTCCAATAAACAAAAGGAACATGAGGTGTGCTCAGGAGAAATAAGAGGAAGACTACCCTTTCCCAGAGTCAAGATGCTGGAGGTCTTGTCTTCCTGGCTAATAAAGATGATATGATTACCTTCATTGTACAGACAAGAACATGAAAATCCATGAATTATATTTATTAATTAGCCCATGATGTTCAGAGACCTTAAATTCATCCCTGATTCCAAAACATAGGAACCCCTCGTCAAAATCACATCTGGAATTGGGTCCTCACCACAAGAGGAAACAGACTGGAATATCTCAGTTATTACTGGTTATTGCAATAGTATTGGTTCTCTCACATGCATATCTGTCTTCTGGTCTCTCAGTTCCTTCCTGGTCTACCATGAAACTGACCTGATGTTTTGTCCTAAAACATCTTTTTTTTTTTCATAATTTTTTTTATTTTTAAAGAAGCTTTAGAGTACATAAATGTTACATTAAAAATAAGGGGAATTTTCATATACCCCACCCCTCCTCCCACACTTTCCCACA
>JAQZBX010053622.1:0-18851 GCA_029593785.1 Cabassous unicinctus | reverse complement strand
CCATTTGCCAGCTCTTCAAATGGGGGCAATTTTAAATGTTCTTCCCTGCCAAAATAATCTGCAAGTTACACACTCACATTTCCTTCAAATATTTCTCCTAGGGCTTTCTGGGCACATCTTTTTTTTTTTTTCCTGAAATCCATCTCAAAATAATACTCAGAACTGCACAACATAGTCCAGATGTGAATTTCTGGATGAGCTGCAGCAACGCATAGGCACATTCTTTCCTGATTTGAGTATGTTATTCTTATTAACACAGAAGGCACGGGATGGGTTTGGGAAGTGTTTGTGTGTGTGTGTGAGTTTTTAGCCAAGTCTGGTGGAGACCGTGGTCATCTCCACCCATCTGTTTTCACAAGAATTTCCTTTAAACAGGTCATTCTATATCTGTGTATATGTAATTTAAGTTTCGTGTCATTGTACTTATCCTTCTTAAATTTCACATTTTCAGACCTTTATTCTAGTCTTTGAGATGTTTGTGAATCTTGATGCAATCATTTAATTTATTTCCTGACCCTCCCATGAGGGCTATATATGTGGTAATGAGATAATATATGTAAACATGGTGCAATGGCTAAGAACATGGGCTTAATGGACAGGCAGACTGTAGCTTGAATCTTGCTTCTACCGCATTCTATCTCCTTGATGGTAAGCAAATTATTTAACATTTCTAAACTTGTTTCCTCATCTGCAAAAGCCCATCTCCTGGGGCTTTGGTGAGAAACATCATATTGACTATAAGGGGTGTAATAAATAATACATTTTGGATATTATGGTATGAAAGCAGTTATTGTCAAATTAAAGTGGTTGAAATTCTTTAAAGTATTTTTATACTTTCAAGTACTGGTAATTTATTGATGTAACATATGCTAGTTTTGTGGTGGAATATACAAGTTATAGATTTTCTGTGATGCATAGACTGTTTCTTGTTTCCTACAAGAAGTGGGAAAGTAATGTAATTTTTAAAAACACTTTGTAAGTCAGATTTAATGCCATTTAATCTAAAAGGTCAATTTCATAAAGACAGCAACAAAGTTTTACTTAAAATTAGGCAATTCTTCAGGCAGACATTTGGCAGAATTCTGGTAATACCCGATCACTGTCATGGCCCACCTGATATTTAACAGGAAGTTCATCAATGCAGGCTATTTCACACCTTCTAACTCTTGCCCTTGACATTCCCTTCTGGAAGTCATGTGCCTTCATATTAGCTGTTCACAGCTTTAATCATCATGAGCCATGTGAAGTACTCCCTGGTCTCCCTGAGTCTCCCGACCCACTCTCAGACCACTCAAGTTCACCACTCCCCATCCACTCCACACCACCTACAGTCCATCCATCCCGAAAACGTGGACTTTCCTCCTCAATCTCTTGCGTGCTGAAGCATTTTAAAAATTCATTGCAGAAGCTCTATTGCCTAAATCCTACCAAGTATATAATAGTTATTCCATAAGTGCCTGTGGAATCAAAGAAGGAAAAATGTATGGAATGGACATTTAAAACCACAGGTCATTTTTTCCTTACTTTTGCTATTAAGAAATACTTGACTATTTCTCATGCAGTTATAATACGTATTTTATTAAAAGCCGTAAATAACAGTTGACTCGTTTGCTGCTTTTTCCATGATGAATCAAGGAGCAAATCAGTCAAAGTGACTGTTAGGCTATTTCATTTCATTCTTAAGTTACAATCCAACAAGATACTGAGTTGAAAACAGCCACAAAGCAAATAGATTCTGGATGATTCATTTATCACCGACATTATATTTAGAGGAAAAGGCCCTGTTTTAAAGGAGGGGCCGCCTCTACCTTTGGCCATGTGTGTCAGATGCTTTCTGTCATCTTTCTGAAATCCTTCAAGGAAAGTTAGTGTATCTGAAATCCACATGAAAGGCAGAGGTTTTGTTTTAAATAAATCGCCAACCTGCAGTTTGCTCCAATCTGCAGCAGCTAATGCTTATTGTGTGTTTAAGTGCAGAGCAGATACTTGGCATTTTACATGCATGACAGAATATCCCAACATGCGGAAAGAGCCCCAGAGAGGCTGTTGCCGCAGCAAATCGGCAACAGAGCCAGACTCCAACCTCCTTGACCTCACCTTTCTCCAACTCACTGCCCTTTCCTATGCTCCCGTGCCTTTGCACGTGATGGTTTTTCTGCCTGACATGCCTGATGAGCCTTGTTCACTCATCCTTACCACGCAGATGAAAGGTCACGGCTTTGGAAGCCACTGCAGTCCTCTTCTGGGTTCCAGTAGCAGCACTCTGTTCATGTTTCTATTAAATCCATTACCATGTAGCATGATAAATGGTCTAATTAGCTCGCTTTCTTCCCCTCGAGACTGCCAGCTCCTTGAAGACTGTCTTTTTTTTCCTTACATCTCTTGGCCCTAACACACATCTGGACCATAGAAGATGACTTGTGAATGTTAGTTGGTTGACTATTATGAGAATACCAGAGACAAACCATCTCTAAACACCTAAGATTGACATAGTCAAGTTTTAAGGGCTGAAAACTATTTGGATCCTAAATATTGTTTGTAGAAATTTGCATATCATGCAATAAATAATATTTATAGTCTCTAAGTAATCAACTTCCTTCCTTTATGGAGCATTATGCATCCCTTTTACAACTTAGTAAATATGAATAATATATATAATTATATCATTTTTCAAAATCTGCAGATGAAATTGGAGAAGTGGGATGCTGGTAACTGACGGAGATCCTGCCTCTTAAAATACTTATTTCAGAGAATCACATGGAGTAGTTTTAGAAATTCAATACTGTAGCTCTATAAAATAGTAAATCTATTCAGTCTGCTATACAACAGATTCAGTTATAACTGGATAGATTTTCCTAGAGTAAATATATGTGGTGTTTAATTTTTAAATTATTTATTAAATTGCACACCCTCCCAGAAGTCAAAGTGGAAATATTTAAAACTTTGAAAATAACAATGCTAGTTCAGAAATGAGTCTCCCCTTTCATTCATGTTTTTTTTTTTAATTTAAATAGCTATCACATGATGGCCAAGATAGACTTTCTTAAGTTCCTTTTAATAAGATAAAAAAATATTGCATTATGGGGAGCAGATGTGGCTCAAGCAGTTGAGCACCTGCTTACCACATGGGAGGTCCCAGGTTCGGTTCCTGGTGCCTCCTAAAAAACAAAAACAAAACAAAAGAAAAACATTATAAAACACTGTGTTTCTCTGCTACTTGGGATCTGTAAATAATTTGCCAGGAATTTAACAAAATTGAATTTCATAATGAATGTCTACTTGCAGAGGGTAACCCATTTAAAATTCTATTTTCCCCAAATTACTTATATTTTAAAAAATATGATCATGGCTATTTTTGAAATTCTCACAAACATATTCCAAACAAATATTAAACTCTTAATGGAATATATGCAGTTTTGTATTATTATTAATATAATATTGTCACATTATGATTGCTATTATATCAAAATAAATATTTATATCATTTCTTTTATGTATGAAGATTATGTTAACCACACAATTATATTCATCTGTGAATGTGCTAATTATCAAAAATGTTTAAAAATTTTAAAAAATTGAACATTCTTAATTCAGAAATGATTTATATTGCTTTCATTTATAACATATATATATGTGTGTGTGTATATATATATACACACATACTATTTTGGAGAAGTTATAAAAGTCCGCTTCTAAAATATGTGCATGTATGTAGCTGAGAAGGTGAGAAGAAAGGAAGAGGACCAGTAATTTATTTTTGGAGACCTCTCACCAATATTTTCCCATTGACTGCTTATATAATTTTCAACTTATCAACCTATTGAAAACATCTGAAGCAGCAAAAAGAAAGAAATCTGACATAAAGTATTAAAATTAAGATGAAGCTAAACTTTTTCCTAGCAACATAGTCAACCTCCCTAAAAGTGTTATATTTCATTTTTAAAGAATAAGTATTATGATAAAATTATGGTCACGAGGTAGAGAAAAGCAGAGGTGCAAGGACTAGAAGTTGTTCTCAATACAATGGAGTTTTGTTTTTCTAATCATCAACTCTGCACCTCACCTAAATAGTTCTACATACCTAACTTAAATCATGGGCGTGTGTAATATATTTTGGAAGAATACATATAGAAAACTTCCTTCCTTGATGATACTAGATATAACATAATATTTCATATCCATTATGACATTTAAGCCTGGGAACAACCCTGTGAGGTACTAGTGAATTTTATCCCTATTTCACAGATGGGAAAACCAAGGCTCAAGAAATTTAAGTGATTTGACAGAGGTTGCCCAGTGATTTAGTGTAAGTAGGTCTGAGGCCCAAGTCTTCTGGCTTCAAAACCAATGATTCTTTTTTTTAAAGCAAGAGTTTATTTCTATTTAAACAGCACTCAAGTAACTTTTAAATGGTCAACTGACCCATACATATCCATGTTATAATTTCAATATTACAGCCAAGTGCTGTCTGTTGCTGCCTCCATTTTGAGTGTGGTCTCCAAGTACACAGTATGTTCCTGGGCAATTCGACGGCTCGCTAATTCTTCCAGTCCAAGCGTGGAGAATTCCTCTGTGTCCTGATATAATTTATACAGGGCTAACACCAGTAACAAAGACAAAAGCAATGCCAAAAGCAAGCACTGTCATTACAAGTAGGAAAGGTAAATAATCAGAGAGTCCCCACACCAACTTCAAGAAACAAAGTTATTAATGCACAATAGAATAAAGAGAAGCATTTGCCTAAATCAACATGAAAATAGTTCTTGCATTACCGTCTGCAACCAGGTCCTTAAATTAGGAGCTTGAGTAGCAGGATCATGATGAGTTTTATCTGGAATTAAATACAGCTCTTTCCCAACAGAAACAGCCAAACGCCCTTCAAGATGAAAACCAATGATCTTTTCGCTAGACCACCTGAAGTCTCCAGAAAGTTCTGCATGAAAATGCATTGTATATTTATCCCCTTCTCTGCTGGGTCAAGACTGTGTTGAGTAGGTGTCCTTCCCTATGTCTATGGACTCTGTAAAGCGAAGATGTCATTTATCCTAGCCTTTAATTACCTTTCCCAAATGTGTTGTAGATCCCCACTACTTGTCCCCTTGGTTACTCCTCCCCCTTGGAGAAAGGCCAAGAATGGTCACTATTTGGCTCTTTGCCTTCTGGGTGAGGTGAGCTTTTTCCCAACTGAAAAAAAAAAGGGAGGACCCAAACCAATATTGGAGTCACAAGTGCTCTAGGATCTCCATACCGGGTGCCAGTGAGAAGTCACCTCTGGAGAACGGGGGCGTTTCAGAGATACAGAAAGAATCAGGTCAGGTCACCCTGTAATCTGAAAATGCACTTCATATGCCTGTAGATAGGATGCATGCCCATTGCTTAAAGACATCAATTGAAAGGCTGGGTTCAAATAAGACACTAGATCAGCAATACCTAAAAGAATGTGTTCAGGTACTATTACTGATAATAATATTTTCTAAGCAATATCTTCATATTTCTTGGGTTCTTCAAGTTATTTTTGGTCACTGGTAGGACTCTCTCCCCTGATAGTGGGAGAGTGAAAACTTAGTACTCTGAAGCTCTAATAATGTCAAGCATGTGCACCAACCCATGCATAATTGTACAATTGTATTCAAAAGGCAGAATGAGTAGAGATGGGATTGGAGGAGGTGAAGACAAGAGACCCTCTCCAACAAAACAACCAAATTAATATGGAGTTACTTCAGAATACTGAAACCAAACACTGTCATTTCCTAAGAAGTCCTTAACACAGCAGGTATTGATAAAAGCTCCAGTGTCAAAGCCAAACAGCAAAAACTCCTTTGAACCTCCTAAAGAAATGTGACCTGAGTCTTCAACAGCTGCCATGGAAATCATGAAATTAAAATCACACTTAGGATTTAGGGTATAGCAGCATTTTCTTCAGAGAAGGAAGAAGTACTCAAAGTGGGCAATCCTTCATATGTTGTAAAATTCTAACATAGTTTAACCCAGGTGGGTTAGGAGACATTAGATTGTGTCTAGATTTTTTAAAAGAAAAAGATACAAAAAGTGAGTCTGGTAATGTTTTGAAAATTTTAAATGATTGACTTAACTTGTTAAGATTTTCATGTAGTAGCAAATATCAGTCTTGGGATATTTCCAACTAAATCTGGCTGTCTTATTTCCACCAGTTTTCCCAAGACATTCTTTAGTTTTCATCTAAAAAATTTGTGACTTGACCTAATGATGGTTTGGTCTAATACTGATTGAAAATTGAGGTTCGTTGTTTTAAAACCAAGCATTTGTACTAGAATCTTTATATTTATATTATGGAGTTAAAGTGGTGTATCTTTGCATAATGTAGAATTATGGGGGGATTAGCTCAACAACCCTTAATGAAAATATTTTTTAAAAAATATTCATGGATTTGCACTTGACAAAATCATATGAGATAGTTCTCCAAAGTAGCCATTTTCTACACCAGTAGAATGACATGTCGGAGCCGGTTATGCTCTTAAGTAGTATTTCTAGGCAACAACGTGTGTAGATCATTCTGCAGTAAGATTATAATGGGTTCTATTCTAGAGTCATGCTGTTTCTAAACCAAACTCATTTTTTCCTTATAACTATCTGGTCTGTCAAAATGAGTGATTATAGATATTAAAATTTTCTTTTATATAGATATAGATAGATATAGATGTGTTTTAGTTGTTTCATCCTTGCCTGAATCATTGGTTTATTATTTAATTGTTAAGTGGGTTTATTGTACACATTAGCCACTAGAGGGCAGAATTTTACCTCTACCTACTGTAAGCCTCACTGAGACTTCTGCCATAAAGGCAGCTTAATACACATACACGCGTGCACGCACACACATATTTTAATTAGAGGAGCTGTGGATTTACAGAACACTTTCGACACATATTTTTGTTGACCTCACTTTCTCATGGAAGTGAACAAACACACTTAGTAATGAAGATAACAGCTTCCCAATTTTTCCTTTTAAATAAATTGATTAAAATTTCCTTTTACCTAAATTGATTTGTTTCTCTGACATCAGAAAGCCGATAACATTTATGGAAAGGAAAAATTAAACTAAGAATAAAAACATTTCCACAAGTTTCACACACTGTTCAATGCTGAAGTTACAACAGGAAAGAGAAACAGGTTAAGGGTAAGATGGTGCTCCGGAGAGAATCATCTGTTAAAGGTATGTGCACTATTCAAGGATGATTTATTAGCACTTTATCTTTTATTTTGGGAAAATGTTTTAATAACATGTTCAAAAGATGTAGCCTGGACATATTAACCAGCAGGATATAAAAATTATAAAATAAATTTTAATAAGAAACATTTATATTACATGTATTATTTTGTGTATTACTAAAAAATTGAAGCATCATCTTTCTCTCTTCCCTTTAAGCTTCATCTAAAATGCTAGGAGACTTATTTCTTTTGCAGGCAGTAAAATAAGGGATAAAAATCAATTCCAAATCAAATAGTGGGAAAAAGATCAACTCCAAAGAGATCATTAATATGGCTAATTGCCCTCAGAAAATAAGATTGTGTAATCAGCTGTGTCAATTTCAGAATTACAGTTTTTCTACACATCTACCCGAATTTTCAAAATATCACCTTCTTATACCTAAAGTGCCATGCCTTCTTAATGTGCAACATTCATAAATAACTGGACTACTTCCTAGCTATTCATTTCAACTAGTTACTCATCAACGTAATTTACCAATGTTACAGCTGGTTTAGATCCATTGTTTATAATTTCTTAAAAATAGACTCCCTTCTAGATCAAGTCTTACTTAGAATTCTAATTCCAATAATATAAATGCATTTTACTAATTAGATAAAATTGGCAGAATGAACACATATGTCTATTCCCTCTATATCATATATATTTACTAAAAGTAAATATGTGTTCATGATACATCCTTAACAAAAGTGAAGGAAGAAGAAAGAGAGTACCATTGGCTGATCACAGATTTTAAAGCATTCCTGCAAGAAGCAAGACAAGAGGAAATCACTTTCCAAGAAATATTTGAGAAAACTTTTTTGTAGGTACGAGCAGTTTCAGAGATTCTGCAGCAACATGGTCACAAAATACATGGGTTAGGAGGTGTTCCTGGGAAAATCATTAGGTAATCAAAAGGAACAACATTTGGAACTATTGAGTCTTTCTCATTTTTTTCCCTTTATAATAATTTGTGGGCAGGTGCAGTGCTCACCCTAGGCTAGCATATTGAATATAGTGAAAAAGACCTGTAGTATCTAAGGTAGCTTGTAATCTGAAACATAAACAGATAACCTGCGTGCCGAAAGATAAGATACCTGCACACTCCACCCCAGCATGCCACATTCTGCCTCCTGCAGTCACCTGCAGGTGGGCAAGCAGGAGTCTCCAATACCAAGATGAGCAGACAACCAAGGAAGACTAAAAGGACCAGCCCCATGAGAGAGAGGCAGCAAAGCCAACAATCAAAGAACTGACACCTGAGAAAGCAGAATAAAACAAATAAAAGACTTTAGTATAAGAATAATGACTTCCTCAGAGTTTACGTAAGATATAAGAGCTCTTATAAAGTAAGAATGAACAATTATAAAAAGGAAATAAACATCTTGGAAAAATAATTTTAAGGAAATAGAGTTTATAAATTTAAGTTTATGTATTTATTTGTAAACTCAATGAGAATTACAGGTCTCATTTAATGCATATGAAATCTTGTAATTGGGGTAAATATATATAGGACCAGTCATATCAAACTCAGCATCTGTATTAATTAGTTATTACTTCACATCAAATTACCTCAAAACTTAGCAATATAACACAACAAATATTGATTATCTCATAGTTCCTGTGGGTCAGGAATCTGGGCGCCATTTTTCTGAGAGCTTCTGTCTCAGGGTCTCTCATGGGCTGCTTTTAACGTGTCAACTGGAGCTGCAGCCATTTCAAGACTGGGGAAAAATCCACTTCAAAATTCACTCGCCTCGGTGTTGGCAGGAGACTGCGAGACCTTCCTGGCTATTGGCTTGTGACATCAGTTCCTTGCCACATGGGCTCCTCATTAAGGGATGAGCGACCGAGAGGGAGAGAGAGCAGAAGCCACAATCTTTTATAACCTGCTCTCAGGGATGACATCCCATCACATCCCATCACATTTGCCATATTCTCTTCCTTAGAGGTGAGTCAGTGAGTTCAGCCTCTCCAGCCCTCTCCAAGGGGGACAACTACACACTGGCACAAATACCGGGAGGCAGGAATCACTGGGTGCCATCTTAGAGGCTGCCTAGCACAGGACACTCTTTGGTGCCCAATAATCCATGTCCTCCCACCTGAAAAACACACAACCCTCTTAAGGTACTCAAAAGTCTCATCCCATGATACCATCAGCTTAAAGTCTAGAACCCTGTCCTCTAAATCAGTTCCAGATGTGGATGAGGCTTCTTGGATGCAGTTCCTTAACTAGAGCTCATTGAGTACCCTTTTTCTCCAGCAATGACTGACGACTAATCAGACAAGTTATCTCCCCACACACAACCCAACATACAATGATTGGACAAGCATAGAATAACCATTATAGAGGTTTATCTTCAAAAAGGAGGCAAACAGGAAGCTCAAAAAAGTCATTGGTCCATAGAAAGTCTGAAATCCATCTGGGCAAGTGAGGGAAGTTTTTTGATTAGGTCTCAAGGCTTGGGAATAATTGTCCATGGCTATCAGTTCTGCCCTCTGGACTCTTGGTTCTACCACCTGCGCCATTTTTCCTTTCATGTGAAAAGTAGCCTGTGTTTGCAGCTGAACAGTATGTGTATGTGTTTGTATTTTTTAAAGACTAGAGAATATTTATACAAATGTTAAGAATTGTTCCCTGGCGATGGTATATTTTTGTCCTTGTACATATCTCTGTTTTCTAAATTTTATTCAATAAACATTTTCAGCTTTTTGTAACACAAAATATATTTTCTTATTATAGGAGAAGTGCTCTTAACCCATATACCCAGAGGTAATGTAATGAACTGATTTGCACTACCAGATCACAAGACATGAAATGTATAAACCAGTGGCCACTTTTTCTTAATTCGTAGTAAGAAGTATTACTGCTAGCAATAATTATGTGCAAACTGATTCATAATGAGAAGGTTGTTTGGTGAGCATTGAATCAGACCAAGAGATGAAATCAAGTACCTAGTGCCCTTGTCTTATATCTTGATAAATGTTTCTGCTGTACAACTATTGGCAGTATTGAGTCAGCATGCGGATACTCGCTTTTACTTGAGCTGGGCTGGTCTTGCTTTTCAAATGTAACTTTTCTGTTATTACAGTTTGCCTTACAGGATGATTTCAGCCATTGTAAATACAGTTGCATTCATATCACATCTCCCAAAGCACCTTTATCCCCATATTTGCAAAAACAATTGAGGGTCATTCCTGTAGCGGTGAATACCTTTACATTTTAATTATCATTAATTTCACTCTCCGAGTACTGAGTTGCTTTGTAGTGAACTCTCCTGTGCTGATTGAAATATCTTGGTTGCACTTCCTAAATTACTTTTTACAGACTCAGTCACTTAGGCATTGGTGAATCTCCTTCCTCCATCAACCATGCCACTGCTACTATTTTTGTTTGCACATTGCATTACAAAAAGAAAAGGTGAATAAAAGCAAAATGGGTGCTAGATCATTGAGCATTTTAATATTACTTTAGACCATCCCTGTCCAATAGAACTTTCTGCGATAGTGAATAGGTTCTATTTCTGCACTGCCCAGTATAGTAACCACTAGCCACTTGAAATGTAGCTAGTGTGACTGAGGAGCTCAACTTTTTAGAGTATTTGTTTTTAAGGAATGTAAATTTAAATTGTCACATATAGCTTGTAGATAACATATTGGAGAGCTCAGATGACTAAGATCAAAAGAAACATAGAATGTGCGCAACGAACCTTCCAGGTCACGTCAGGAATTATGTCATCCTAAAACATTGAGAGACATTTAGTTAGTGGCTAGGAGAACAGGCTCCTGGGCCTAAATCCTTGACTCACCTCAGGTAATTAGTATGTTTAGTGTAGGATGTGTTATATTATCACCTGCTCTATGTTTCAGTCTCCTCCATTATATGATGGGGTCACATATTAATTACCTACCTCCTACGGTGTTTGTGACAATTAAATGAATATATTCAGTGCACTTTGGCCATTACCTAATTGCATTAAGAGTAGCAATAGTAGTGCCTAAGAATTCTGAACTGAAAGAATATAACCTATTCTAGAAGGGACATTGTAGGAGTTAGGGGTTTCCTTTAGGGTAGCTGTGGTAGTTTGAAGCTATATGTGCTCCACAAAAACATGTTCTTCAATCCAATCCATTTCTGTGGTTGTAAGTGGGACCTTTTGATGAGGCTACTTCAGTTAAGGTGTGGCCCAGCCCAATCAGAATGGGTCTTAATCCTATTACTGGAGTCCTTTATAAGAGAATGAAATTCAGACAGAGAGACGGAAAGCCACAGAAGCAAGAAGCTGAACTCAAGAAACTAGGAAGTGAAGGGAGAGACCACCCAGACGCTGCCATGTGCCTTGCCACGTGACAGAGCAGCTGGTCTTCTGGAAGAAAACATCACCTTGATGATGCTTTGATTTGGACATTTTCTCTGCCTCAAACTTAAACTAATAAATTCCTATTGTTTAAGCCAAACCATTTCATAGTATTTGCTTGGAGCAGCCTAGGAAACTAAAACAATAGGTCTAAGTGTGTTATCCATCATAGCAATTGTGGCATCATTTTTCCCTCTAGAGAGCTTTAAAAAACAAGCTAGATAAGTTCTCTTCAGCATAATTGATATTTAGCCTGATTTATAAAGTGAGAAATGAAATCGATGACCACTGGCATTCTATTTTTACCTTGGTGGGTAAATTCAGTAGTAATTTTTTCTCATGCTTAGAATTAACCTTTAGATAATCTGTGAGTTATAGGGTATGTTTTAAGGCACTATATCCAAATTTGTCATTAGTTCTGGAAATCAATTCCGACTATGATGAATCACCGCATCATGTTGTCCTGCATTATTTTTAGTATTGTCATTTTCTCCTGTTTGGAAAAGAAAACAGAATGGGATTAGCATGGTTTATTGAGTGATCAAATCCATAAAAGAATCCTTGAAGCAATTATTTCAGTAGTAGTTAGAGGAAGAGCTGAAGCTCATGAGTTAGTCAGGATGTCGTTTTCCTTCCAGACTCAGTTTCTCAGACATACAGAGAGGAAAATGGGTCCCAAGAACTCTGCTGAATTAGCAGACAGTAGAATTGAGAGGCTGACCGGGACAGCCCGCCTCCTCCCTCTACACTCGAGTTTCACGTGTGTCGCTCTCTAAATAAAGCCACGGAAGCCTGCATGAAAAGTACATCTTGCTCATACTGGCAGCCCGGGCCTGTGCACTGTATTTTCAGAAGGTCAGTCTCTTGGGCACTTCTTTGATTTTGTTAAGGAAAAAAAAAAAGTAAGAGTAATGAAATAAATGTGACCATGAAGCTTCAACATGGTATTTCCTAATGCCATTCCTAGGTACAGAGAGAGCCAGACATTTTGCAAGTGATTTTTCTTTCAATTAGAGCTGGGCTGCTCAGCGTCAACTGCAGACTAATGTTAGTCTGTGAACTGATGGTTACTGACCAGCAACCCAATATAATCAGTGCATTGCTCAGCTTATTCTTCTGCAAGCCCCTTATCTCAGTAGAGGTGGGAATAAACATTTTGCAGGCTGGCAATTTGAGAAGCACTGAACTAGTGTATGGCGATTCAATCAGTTCTGTTCTCCTGCCCTCTGTCCACGGTATAGCGTAGGAGACTGGTCTTGACTCTGCTGACCATTTGCTATATGATCTGGAGGAAATTCTCTTAATTGTTTTTTCTCTTGGCCTTCTCCTCTGTGTGAAGAGGATGTGGCCCCTGGAAATCTCCAAGGTCCTTTCCAAAGCTATAATTCAAATTTATACTACGATTGAGTTTAGGCATAGCCATGGCTAGCAATAAAGGAAAGGCTAAGTAAATTACGGAAATGAAATATTATAGTATTAAAATGATGGGACTAGGGAGCAGATGTGGCTCAAGTGATTGAGCGCCTGCCTCCCACATGGGAGGTCCTGGGTTCGGTTCCCAGTGCCTCCTAAAAAAAAATAAAAATGAAAAAACAACCAGCAAACAAACGATAAAACCAACTAGGGGAGCAGATGTGGCTCAGTGGTTGCATGTTGGCTTCCCACATATGAGGTCCCGGGTTTAATCCCTGGCCCCCTGGTAGCTCAAAACAAAACACACACACACCATGGAAATAGTGTATAACATAGAAACATGATTATGATAAGTGAAGCCAACATTATGGCACATTACACATATACCCTATTACAACTATACAAAAGTACATATATTAAAAAGATTGGATGTAAATAGGAAACACAGTTTTTAAAAGTGTGTTCCTGGGAAGCGGGTGTGGCTCAATCGATAGAGCTCCCATTTACCATATGGGAGGCCCCGGGTTCGCTTCCTGGGGCCTCCTTGTGAGGGCAGGCCGGCCCGCGCGGTGCGGTGGGCTGATGCAGCAGGACCTCACAGCAAGGGGGAGATAAGCAGACACAGAAAAAACACAGCAAATGGACACAGCAAACACAAGCAGCAAGGGAGGATAAATAAATAAAAATAAAAAAATAAAAAGTGTGTTCCTTAGCTTAGCTTTGTGCACTATGGGGCTGTGCATTGTTTTCTGATTGATCTGTTACCTAACTTTTTGTAACATGCTGATATTGTTGACGAATATAAATGAATAAAGAGCATACAATCAATCAATTAAACATAATGTGCCTATGATTTTGAGTATTTTTCTGTTTACCTTAATGTGGAACTGCCCTGTTTCCACCATTTGGAATTTCCTATGGCATCCATCAGTTCCTTGTTCTTGCTACATAGCAAATATTTTTGCACTTCCTGCCACTCTGGAGTCACAGAAGCCCTCCACTGGACAGTGCCTCCATGCCCTATTACACTAAAGAAGCACATGGTTCGTTGTAGCTAAGGCATTCTCTCCGCCTGTCCTTTTAGATTTTATTCGCATCTTCTCAGGAACCTTACATTATAAATTATCCTATCCTCTGATGAGCATCCAATTCTCCCACTCAACTCCCATTAACATTTGCTCAAGTCCCTTCCATCTTTAAAAATGAAAATTCCCTCCCTTAATCCTGTATCCTTTTCCAGGCATTCTCTGCCATTCCTTTTCCCTTCACAACCAAACTTTTCAGGAGTTGTTTAAGTAGCTGGATCCCTTTCCTTGCCTGTCATTTGTGCTTCAACCCAGTCTACCATCCAATGACTACACTAACCAACCCATTCCTAAGAATTTCACTGACCCTTATGTAGTTAAACCCAATATAATGTCTTGACTTCTGTATCAGGCATGATGTAGAATCTATTCTAGAATAAAATGGAAAACAAATCTGTTACAGGATTTTAGGGAGCAGTCTCTAAGAGGGTCAGGTAGCCAGGCTCTGTAGCTAAATATCCAGGAGCATTGCCCAATGGGGGCGGCTTTAAAGAAAACACCACTGCCACTTCCATTCATCACTGATAAATCTCCAGGCTGTATGATAGAAGCTGTGCTCCTCCCAATTTTGAGTAACCAAACCCTTCTATCACCTTGCATGCCAGAAGACCAATTCTCTCCGATGGGGCTGTCTCCTCTCTCTGCCAAATAAATGAATTAGTCATTCACCCAAATCCCAACTAGTTATACAGCATTACATTCGGGCAACCCAGGTCACGTCCAAATGCTATACATCAATACTGTCACTGTTCCTATGTTATGATAATTAGCCTTACAATGATGCTTTCAATATATGTGCAGTTTTAATACATATTTGTATGTATATCTTCGACGATAAACCCTTTATCTGTAAAGCTATATTACAACTTTTAATATAATAAAACTACCATTGTCTGCTCAAGATAAACAAACCATTTTATAGTTTGTAGTATCAACAAATTCAAACAAGTTTAGCTTGTCATCTTAGACGTCTCTTTGTTAAAATAAGGCTCTGTGGGTTTAAACTGAATTCACATTGTAGTAATTCTTACATTTCAATTCCAAAATCTAAGCCATGGGGTGATATTTCTTGCTTATTTCTTCTGTTCACCTCCCCCTCCAATATTTTCCAGAAATTAATGAGTTACATCCATCAAAGGTTAATATTAATGACTTTATTTCCATAAAAATAGACTCATCACTCTGCCAGCTTCTCCTTCTGCAAGGTTGCCTGTAGGAAATGATCCATTAGTTAAAATTAAAAAGAAATTAGAAAATGTTTGTCTCCCATAAATCAGGCTATGGCACAGATCTTAAAATGATTCAGCATTTTCCCAAAAGAGACCATTTTTTTAAATCCATGATGACAGCTATGATAGCTATTTTCTTTACTTTGTTCCCTAAAAATCAAATGAAGAAAACTAACTTTCTTATGAAGTGGTGTAGTATTTAAATATAGGCTGTCATAAACCAAACCTGTGTAGTTAAATTTAACTGAAAAAGAAAAGAAAGTGGTATCACAAATGACCAAATAATGAGGAAAAATCGAATTATTACACACGCACATGCACACACATGCACACACAAATGCTCAATCAAAGAGAAGGAAGACAGAGAAGAAAGTGGCAAAGGGAGCGATGGGGCAGAAAGAAAACAAATAGCAATGTGGTAGACTTAAAACTTACCATGTAAATAATGACTTACACATAAATGCTCTAAACACTCGGATTAGGAGAAACATGCAGTCAGGCCACGTGAAAACACAGACCCAACTCTATATTACTACCAAAAAAAACCAATTTAACCATGAAGATACAAGTAAGTACAGAGTAAGAAGACATAACAATGAAAAATGTGTATGCACACAATAAGAAAATTTCAAAACACCCAAAACAGAAACTAACAACTAATAAGAGACATAGGAAAATTGGCAACAATAATGGGAGACTTCTTAGGAACTGGTAGAACGAGTAGACAAAATCAGTAAGGATATAGAAGACTCCAATAGAAGTGTCAGCCAATTCAAACTAAATGATATTTGCAAAACATATTACCCAAATACAGCAGAATACACATTGCTTTCAAGTACACGTGAAGCATTTACCATAATAGACCACAAGCTGAGTCATAAAATCAATTCTTGCTATATTTAAGAAAGGCTTCCTGGTAGAAATCAGCAAGTTGATTCTTAAAACGCATAGGTATTGTCATTTTAACTTTCATGATACAGTCCTTTGAGGCACAAAAGTTATTTAATTTTGATGAGGTCCCATTTATCTCTTTTTTCTTTTGTTCTTGTGCTTTGGGTGTAAATTCTAAGAAACCATTGCCTAATGCAAGGTCCTGAGGATGCTTCCCTACATTTTCTTCTAGGAGTTTCGTAGTTCTAGCTCTTATATTTAAGTCTTTGATCAATTTTGAGTTGATTTTGGTATAATGTGTGAAGTAGGGGGTTCTCCTTTTTTTTTTTTTTTTGCAAATGGAGATTCAGTTTTCCCAGCACTATTTCTTGAAAAGATTATTCTTTCCCAATTGAATGGACTTTGTCCCCTTATCAAAAATCAGTTGGTCATAAATGTGAGGATTGATTTCTGAGCCCTCAATTCTATTCCATTGGCTTATATGTCTCTCCTTTGTGCCAGAATGATGCTTTGTGCCAGTATGATGCAAATACTGTGGCTTTGTAATAAGTTTTAAGATCAGGAAGTGTGAGTCCTTCAACTTCATTCTTCTTTTTCAAGATGACTTTAGCTATCTGGGGCCCCTTACCCTTCCATATAAATTTAATTTTTTTTAAATTAGAGATGTTGTAGCTTTACAGAAAATTCGTGTAAAAAATACAACATTCCCATATAACCCCTTATTGTTAAAAACTCCATTAGTGCAGTACCTTTTTTACAATTGATGAAGGAATATTGAAAGTGTACTATTAACTATAGTCCATGGTCTACATTAGGGTATATTTTTATTCCTATATATCACCCTATAATTAACACCTTGCATTAGTGTGGTACCTTTATTATAATTCATGAAAGAACATTTTTATAACTGTACCATTAACAATACTCCATCAATTACACTAGGGCTTACTGTGTTGTACAGTCCTAAGTTTTATACTTTAATTTTTATTCTAGTAATATATATATGACCTATAGCTTCCCCTTTTAATCACACTCACATATATAACTCAGTGCTGTTAATTACACTCAGAGTATTGTGCTACCATCACCACCATCCATTTCCAAAACTTTACAATCAACCTAAATAGAAATTCTCTACTAATTAAGAATTACCTCCACATTCCCTACTCCCACCCTAGCCCTGGGTAACCTATATTCTAGATTCTAACTCTATGAGTTTGTTTATTCTAATTATTTCATATCAGTGAGATCAGACAACATTTATCCTTTCCTGCCTGGCTTATTTCACTCAGCATAAAGTCTCAAGGTTCATCCTTATTGTTGGGTATCAGGATTTCATTCCTTTTTCTGGCTGACTAATATTCCATTGTGTGTATATATCACATTTCATTTATCCATTCATCGGTTGGTGGACACTTGGGTTGTTTCCATTTTTTGGCAATTGTGAATAATGCTGCTGTGAACATCAGTCTGCAAATATCTGTTAGAGCCCCTGCTTTCAATTCTTCTGGTTATATACCTGATAGTGGGATTTCCAAGTCATAAGGTAATTCTATAGTTAGCTTTCTGAGGAACTACCAACTGTCTTTCACAGCTGCTGTACCATTTTATATTCCCATCAGCAATGAATGTTTGCTATTTTTCCACATCCTCTCTAACACTTGTAATTTTATGTTGTTTTTTTTTCATGGTAGTCATTGTAGTGGGTGTGAAAAAGTATCTCATTGTGGTTTTGATTTACATTTTCCTGATGGCTACTGATATTGAGCATCTTTTCATGTGCATGTGCCATTTGTATATCCTCCCTGAGAAATGTCTGTTCAAGTCTTTTGCCCATTTTTTAATTCGTCGTTTATCTTTTTATTGTTGAGTTGTGGGATTTCTTTATTTATTCTGGATATTAGACCTTTGTTGGATGAGTGGTTTCCAGACATTTCCTCCCAATGAGTAGGTTGTATTTTCACTTATGTGACAAAGTCTTTTGATACACAAAAGTTTTTAATTTTGATGAGGTCCCATCTATCTACTTTTTTTTACTTTTTGTTGCTTGTGCTTTGGGGTAAAGTCTAAGAAACCATAACCTAACACAAGATCCTAAAGATGCTTCCCTGTGTTGTCTTCTAGGAGCTTTATTGTCCTGTTTCTTATATTTAGTTCCTTGATCCATTTTTTAGTTAATTTTTGTATATGGTATGAGCTAGGGGTCCTCCTTCATTCTTTTGCATATGGATATCCAGTTCTCCCAGTACCATTTGTTAAACAGACTATTCTTTCCCAATTGAGTGGACTTGGCAACCTTGTCAAAATTCAATTGACTATATATGTAAGGGTCTCTTTCTGGACTCTCAATTTGATTCCATTGGTCTATATATCTATGTTTGTGCCAATACTGTGTGGTTTTTTGACCACTGTAGCTTTTTAAATAATCTTTAAAATCAGGAAGTGTGAGTCCTCCAACTTTGTTTTTCTGTTTTAAGATGTCTTTGGCTCTTCAGGGCCCCTTACCATTCCAAATAAATTTGATAATAGGCTTTTCCGTTTCTGCAAATTAGGCTGTTGGAATTTTTATTGGGATTGTATTGAATCTGTAATTGTTTTGGGTAGAATTGACATCTTTACAATATTTAGTCTTTCAATTCATGACCATGCAGTG
>JAQZBX010053621.1:0-18841 GCA_029593785.1 Cabassous unicinctus | reverse complement strand
GAGTCTGATGAAGACAAGCCAGCCAGAGATCTCAGGACACAGAGCTAGAGAGAGAAGGGAGGGTGCACAGAAAAAGAGCTCTGAAGAAGTGAAGCAGCACCCCTGGAGTCTTTGCTGAGTACTGATCAGCATGAACTAGTGAGGAAATTATCTGAAACTCAGGAAAGAACCACTCAAAGGGAGCAGAGGGATCAATCACATCTTCAGACATAAAAAGGTGAAACAATTTCCAGAAGATATGCATTCCAAGTACTATTTAAGGAGATACTTCTAGTCCCAAGAAATGGATACATCAGATGGAAATACAGATCTCTAAAAAGGAGAGAAGAACATCATAAATGTTAACAATGTGGGTAAATATAAAAGATATTTTTCCTGATTATTAATCTCATTAAAACAAAATTGGCTGATATCACTGAGATGGAGGAGTGAGATTTTCCAGATTTTCTTTCCCAATACAAAAGCTTTAGCCAACAAGCAAATTTGGCAGAACCCCATCATTCTGAGAGCACTGGAAAATAAAGAATGGAAGTAACATAACAAGTGCCAAATCAATAAAGCAGGCAACTTTAAAATGGTAGGAAAACCTCCTGACTCCTTTCCTGATGCTTTCTCCATCTCACCCTTGCTTAGTGTGGAGCCAGACTGTACTCCCAGGGCAGTGCTTTGGTCCTGGTAACAAAGCAGACAGAGTAACACTCATGCACAGAATGAGATGCAGGTTTATCTGGAACAAGTGTTGTGGGAGCAGCTTTGTGGAGCTCTGCTGATGTTTCTGAAAGCCTGAGACAACTTCCAGGTCTCATTGGGTTTCTTGAAACTTTCCTGGTATGAACTGTTATGGTTATTCTTATTGTAAAGTGCCATCATACTATAAGGAGGCAAAAAGAGCTAGCCAAATGTATATCTGCTATTACTGAAAAACATCATAAAGTCAGTGAATGACTGCTTTGATGACACCAGCCAATGAAGCCCTTGAGTCTTCTTTGCTGGAGACCAGTCCTCTGACATTACAAACCATGTATTATTCAGCAGTCCATAAACATCTTAACAGCTGTTCACTTGATATAGAAGACCTGCTGGAAAAGGAACAGAAAGTGAGTGGCCTAAACTTTCATCTCCTGGAATGATGATGGCTCACCTTCAAGAACAGACACGGTCACTCCCCACTGCAACACAATCAATCCATTCCCTTATGACTGATGCAAAAAAGACTTTAGAAATATCTCAGTTGAATGGAGAACAACTTCAGAAGAAAATAATACATGGTGTAAGTGAAAACATTTATCTTCAGGAAATTCTACACATGATTGCCTCAGAAATGGTGGGATGGAAGCAAAGGGAGCAAGAAATGAAGAAACAGATAAAAGTGCTTGAACACTCCAATGCAAAAATGTTAGAGGTCGTGGAGGATAAAGAGAGACAGATAAACTCTCTCACTGAAAGTGTGTTAAGTATGATAATTTTGGCTGATCACTTAAGAGAAACTTACACGGGTGATGACAACATGGGATTAGACAAAAGAGGGAATCAGAAAATGGAGAATAGCTAGTCTATCCCTCACCAGATGATCAGAACAAACTTATTAATATTGTGAACTTAAATATTTCCTCTAAACGGCTGGAAGGAGAAAAATTAGAAACTTTCAGGAATGTATGTGAAGAAAATCAAATGAATAAGAAATAACAGGGCAAATTAAAAGTCTTCAGAATCAACAAACATCTCTGCAGGCAGAAAATTCACACCTGGAAGATAAGATTGAAAGCTTCAGAGGAAACTTCAAAACCTTTCTGAAGATCATCAAATACATATGCTGCAACTTGAGAGAAATTCAATGGAGGAAGGATCTTACTGCTCAGAAATAGAGAAAAAAACTTCATGAAGTATATAGAAACATGAACTTTACATGTCAGAAGTGAAATCTCTGTAAGAAGATGGCTGAAGACATAGACAAAGAACTGGACAGCAACAATTCCTTCTTTCAGAAAAAGATTATAAGAGGAAAGCTCAAGAAAGGGAACTGAAAGATCTATCCACTGAGAGAAAGCTCAATGAGCTAAGAAAGGAAAGTAGAGTTTAAGGCCCAGGTTTTCCCAAGTGGCCCTCCTGCACCTGATGTTCCAAATGCAAGCTTCAGGAGCCTGAAGGTTTGATTCAGTTTTCATAGCTGTTGATTGATGCTCATCCTCAACTACAGCAAGATTTCTGTCTGTGATTTTGCTCTTTAAAATTAATTTTGACTGATATCATCTTAGTTTTACTGCTGCCATTTAACTGATGTTCTCATTGAACTGTGATATTACTATAAATTCTCAAGTAGTACTTTACAAATATATATTTCTTTAGTATAGGTGTACTGAGTAATTCCATATCCTTGAATCCTGTAAAATAAGGTAATTAAATATTGTGTTTGAGTTGAAAAAATGCCAAGCAGTTGGGTTAAGATAAATATAAATACATTTCTTAGAAGAAGAAAAAAACCCCACAAACAACACAGCAAAACTATACAAAAGTATACAGAATGTTCTAAAGATTACTTGTGAATATGTGGAACAGGTCTACTTCAAATATATTACACTTTATAAATGATCTTTTAACATACACAATTTAGGAATATAGAGTCTTACTTGGTGATAATGTCAGTATTTGAAGTTGAGTTCTTGTGTGAATATGATGACTATCCCTGCCCAAGAGTAGCCCTGAAAGAATGTGACAGTGATTCTTGACTGCTTTGCTCTTCCTTGCTCCCCAATCTGGAATGTTATATAATGATAAACACTGAAAAATTGTCATTATATTAAATCATGGCCACATTGAATGTGCTTTATTTCCAGCAGGCCTCATTAAAAGCAAGAAAAGATGGTCACTGCTCCACTCAAGTATAAGAAGGAATTAAAATGACTTCTATGTTTGCTAATAAAGGATGGGATGTTTACTGTAAATAGATATCCTTTGATGTGGTAAGATGAATTGACCTTCAAACTGAGACCTGAAGAATGAGAAGGAGGCAGCCATGCAAAGTGCTAAGGAAAGAGTTTTTCTGGCAGTAGGCACTGAAAGGGCAAATGTCCAAAAGGTGGAAAGCAGTTCACCAGTTCAAGGATTAGAAGAGAGAGTGGGGAAGAGTGATTGAGGATGTAATGGGAGACTTAGGGTTAAGGCAGATCATAAGGGGCCTTGGTAGGACTGGATAAGTTTGGATTTTATCCCAGAATCTCAATGTGAAAAGTAGGCTGTAGGATAATAGTATTATGGGTTGGAAGCATCGCAGAAGCAGCAGGATGAGCCTGGCTAGAGAGGATAGTGTGGTGGAATCAACAGGATATGAGGCAGGAGATGAAGATTCAGGCTACATTCTGAAGGGCATCATTATGTTCCACTTTTATGATTGCTGATTGTAGAACTCAGAAATAATTTAATGAATTAAATAATTGGAAGAATATCTGTTTATGTCTAGCCTACTGTGGTAGTGAATACATAAACAGGTAAGAAGTGAACTGTAACCAATTTATTGAATCTGTCCTAAACATTAGCTCTTAGGGAAATTTTCCAATAGATGGACAATAGGCTAGAGTAAGAAAATATTGCTGGGCTTAATGCAGTGGACCTTGGCTATGTAACCTCTGGTCCTGCCTCAACAAACTTGTCAATCCTTTTAGCTGTCTCCCTCTCCCTCTCTCTGGCTTCCCCTTGACACAAAAGCATATGTGCTTCTGTGTTTAATCCTCATCCAATAGTAAGATAACAGCTTCCTGAAGGTCTCCACCACTCTAAGTAATGCCCTCCTCTTACTCTCCTTTCAGAGGTTAGTTTCTTAGAAAAAATCACATGCAGTCCCTCTCCCCAATTAGTCATCTCTTCTTCAATCCTCTGTGATTTTGAACTTGCTGATCCCTAGCCAACCACTCCACTGAAACCACTCTCCAAAGGGTATTCCCAATTACCTCCAAATTCTTATAATAAATGGCAACTTTCCTTTCTTTGTCATTCTTGATTTTTCTTACCTGATTTTGCAGCACTGTTTACAGATTTTATTATATTCTTCCCCTTCTACCATCTTGGCTAGCCCATATTTTCCTGGTTGTTTTCCTGCCTAATTCTCATTCTTAAATCACAGGGTTCTCTTCTGTTAACCCCTTACATGTTGATGTTCCCATGTTTCAGTCTTCTTCCCACTTTACTTCTCATTCAACATATTCTATTTCAGAGACCACATACAAACCATCAAATGAATCAGTAGGCCAGTGACTCTCAATTTTTGATACCTAGCCCAGATCTCTCTACTGAGGCACACATATGAATTTCTGCCTGAACACTTATAGGTACCTCAAACTAAAGCTATTGCCTCAAAGTTCTTCTCCCCTTTTCCTTTTCAGGATGAATGTCACCACCACATATCCAGAATTTTCTAAGCCAGAATCTGAAAAGTTTCCTTGATACATGCCAATCTATCATTCTTCAATCAAATTTGTCACAAAGATACCTATATCCTACTTCCTAATTATGATTTCTCAATTTCTCCCTGCCTCCCTATTCCTCTTAGGGGTCCCTTAGGAGACTCTTCAGGTCCCCTAAGTACATGAATGTAGCCTCAGGCTCAGCGAGGTGCTTGTGGAAAAAATTGAGACTCCTGGTTCTGAAAATCTGGGAAAAGTAATAATATCTGCTTGAACATATTCATCCATTTTCTTAAACCACAGTCATGTGCAGAGCAGCCATCTAGAGCCTCCATGTGTTCTACAAAACACCCTTTCCTCACCCCTGATCACCTCTGCTGCCTCATCCTTCAAAATTCCCTCCATTCACATTCTCCTCTGTAAGCACAGCAAACTTCACTTATTCTCTAAGGCTTATCCCTGCATCTATATTTACATGTACTTTCCACTTCCCAGCTGATTCTAGCTAACACTTTCATGACTCCAAGGTCTCAACTCAGTGGTCCATTCCTCAAGGAATTTACCCCAAAGGCCAGGTAGATGCACGTCCTCTGGACTTGCACCACAGCACACATCCTTGTGCTTCACTTGTTTCTTTAATTGTCTACTTCTTCCATTAAACTGGCCCACTGTTAAGACAGAACAGCATGTGTTTTCATAGCTTTTACTCACAGGAAGCAGACTAGACCTTGGAAAAGAAGACCCTCATTAAGAGTTAAAAAGAGTGAGTGAGCAATCTATTGTAAGTAATAGCAAACTATGTGGGCTATGTGAACCTCAAGGTTAATCAGATCTTCTAGACTCTGCCATGAAGCAGATCACAGTCTTTTGAGACTAGGTCATGATACATCCTCTCTCTGAGTTGTTAACTCTGTCAAGTCACAATAGTATGTGAAATGCATCCCTTAAAATCTTCTGAAACACTATTAATCCTGTAATGCAGTGGGCAAAGCACTTTGAACACCCTGAATAACCCCCATTCTATGTGTGGGGTGATGTGTTGTCAGATGTATGCATAAAGCTGGAAAATGACCATCAAAATTTATGTCTTATTACCTGGAACAAGAGGAACAACACTGGAAAACAGACCACACTCATTATCTTCTACTGTCCACAACCAGATGTATGTAAGGAACTGCAGGGTGGGCTGGAGCTGCTGTGGCAGGCAGGTGCATAAGACTAAGTGAGGAAGGGTGGTGTGTGGACAGAAGGAGTGGACAGAGGAGGTAGGTCCAGGTAGAGGCAGCAGCATAAGTAAGACAAAATATGAGAATGAACAAGACATGAGCAACCTACCTGTTTAGAATATTTGAGTGCCAGCCAGGATGCAGAGCATCCTAAAGTCAGCTCTTGTCAATACAGGATGCCAATTATGCACAAGTGGATCCTTTATTAGCATTTCTTCAGTTTGGGGTAGATATCATGAGGGAGTGCCCATGTGTCATGTCAGGGCTGGAGACAAGGGCTTGGACAGGCATCATGTTTCCTACAGCCTCCCACTTTCCTCATGGTACCCATACATGTTGCCTGTGTCTCTCCTTTGCACAACCAACTCTGACACTGAGTGGGTTCCTAGGTTGTTTAGCTACCTCTAACAGTCTACTCTGTCGCAGAAACCATAGATCCTTTGAATCAGCCCTGTTCCCCCATAAAATTATCATGTCTCTACATCCGTATTTTTCCACTACCAGACAACTAACACCACAATCTTTCTGGATCACTTACACATGCCCTGGGTAGGGATCACACCCAAGAGTGACCAGGGAACCAGAGAATGGGTGCCACAGACTACAGGTCAGTACAGACTTTCAGAAAGTGAAGAGGCCTCAGCTGGGTGAAAAACATGTGCCCTTGCTGCATCCAGAGCATATACAAAGTCTAGGCTGAGGTTAATAGAGCCAGAGAGCTGCCCAAGAGCAGTGAGTCATTGTGTCCAACTGAAATGTCAAGAAAAGTGTCAGATATCCTCATAGTAGAGACACACAAATGCTCAGAAAGTGAAAATTTCCTTCAGTTCACTGCTACCTCACTAGTTTAGGGTGTGTGCTAATTTTAATACAGACCTTGTGGACAATAGGACTCAAACATTTAGGAATATACTCCCATAAGCACCCTTTTACACAAGACCAAATTAGCAATCCAAAGTTCCAGCAACAGTGATATGAGTCACTTTGTGTGGCTGACAATTTGATGATACACACACACATCTCTTCCTTCATGTGAAAAATATTTGAGAACCAAGTCTGAGTCAGATTTTGTGACCTGCACCATGGATAGTCAGAGATACAGTTCTTGCCCTCAGGAAGTTAGGTCATTCAGAGATGATGGGTGGTAATTAAAGAAAAGAGTTTTAGTTCTCTTTCTTTCTCTCACTCTCCAAACACAACAAAGATACACCCTAAGCTGCATGAATGCACACAACACAAGACATTCCCCGGAATCATGCCTAAAAATAATTGCCAAATATTTTAACTCAAATAATTTATAATTAAATCACCTACAAAAGCAGGATAAGGATCTCCAAAATTTTGTCCTTCCACTAAGGTGGAAAAATTGCCCATATCAACAGATTGGGAAATCCGGAAATGATCTAACTAAGTACAATGACCAGGGATGTGCTTAATGAAGAATACACTAAATTTCATTAAGAAAGTGTCACAGCACACAGCATCAAAACAAACACAACAGCATATTTAAGGGATTATACAGCATGACCAAGTAGGATTTATTCAAAGAATTAAGGAGTGGTTCAATATAAAAATAAATCAATATAAACAACTATAAACCTATAGTGATTTTAGTGGTGTTGATGAAACAACAGACAAGCTGTTAATTGGAAGAGAATAGAGAGATAAGAAGTTTACCCACATGAATATATTCAAAAGTCAACTAATCTTTGAAAAAGGAACAAAGGCAATTTGAGGAAGGAAGGAGAGTCTTCCCAATAAATGGTGCTGGAAAACTTGGACAACAAAATGCTGAAAAAAGAATCTAGATATAGATTTTATACCATTCTCAAATATTAACTAAAACAGGATCTTAAACCTAAAATAAAGCATGAATATACACAAAATCTACAAGGTAAAACAGAAAATATAGTAGACCTTGTGGTTTCATGACTTTTTATATGCAATAACAAAAGGATGATTTATGAAAGAAAAAATATAAGCTGGATTTCCTTAAATATTTTAAAAATGTTCTACACAAGACACAATTGAGAAAATGAAAAGATAAGGTACACACCAGAGGGAAATATATGCAAAACACTTATCTGATAAAAGATTTCCTTCCAAAATACACAAGGAACACTTAAATCTCAACAATCAGAAAACAAAAACAAAATTCAAATATTGGCAAAAGATTTGAATAGCTAACTCACCAAAAAAAAGCCTCACAGATAATAAATAAAAATATTAAAATATTCTCAACATTGTACATCAAAAGGAAATGCAAATTTTAAAAAGAGAGAGATGCCATTACACTCATTTTCAAATGGCTAAATCCCCAAAGCTGGCAACTCCAAATACTGCTGAGAATGGGGAGTAACAGGAGCTCTCACAGACTGCTGGATGGAATGCAAAAAGTTACAGCCACTTTGAAAGACAGATGGGCAGGTTCTCATAAAGCAAAAGACAGGCTTACCACACAATTTAGCACTTGAGTTACAAAGTATTTATCCAAATGATTTGAAAACATCTGTCAACAAAAACTCATACAAGAATTTTATAAAAGTTAATTCATACATGCCAAATATTGGAAGTAACTGATATGACCTTCAATAAGTGCCTGGATAAACAATCTCTGGCACATTCATACAATACAGTGTTATTCAAAGATCAGAAGAAATGAGCTATCAAGCCATGAAAAAAACATGGAGAAACAGTAAATACATATTGCAAAGTGAAAGACGCAAGTCTAGAAAACCCCACATTCTGTCTAATTCCTACTATTAGATATTCTGGCAAAGGCAATACTATAGAACCAGTAAAAAGTTCAGTGTTTGTCAGGGTTTCAGGGAAGGGAGGGAAGGATGAATTGGTGGAGCACTGGCATTTTTCAATGAGTGATCTATTTTGTATGAAACTATATAGTACACATGACCCTGCACATTTGTCAAAACCAAAAAATATACAACACAAAGAGTAAACACTAAAGTAACTTTAGTTGATTAAAATGCATGAATTTTGGTTCACTAAGTCCAGAAAATGTTCGCAATAATGCAAAATGTTAATAAAAGGAAAACTGTATGAAGATGGTGTAGAGAGGGTATATCAGAACTAACTTGCACTTTCTGTACAATTATTCCTTAAAACTAAAGGTGCTCTTAACAAAAAGTCTATTGTCATAAACTACATACAATACATGTTTTCTAGGGGCTGGAATGAGTGTAGAGAATGGAAAATTAATGCTTAATTTATACAGAGCTTCTGTTTGGGGTGACAGAAAATTTTGGTAGTGGATGATAATGATAACATTGTGAATATAATTAACACCACTGAATTGTAAATTTGAAAGTGGTTAATATGGAAAATTTTAGGTGGCACCAGAATACAAAGTTTTTAAATCATAGATTTGTTCAACACAGTGAATCCAAATGTTAACAGTGGAGTACAGTTAACCAAAAAATTATTATAATTTTATTTCAGAATTTTAAAAAGTACCACATTAATGCAAATTGTTAATAACAGGGAAAAATGAGTGTGTGAAGGGGCGTGGGAACTCTGAATTTAAGCATGATTTTTCTGTAAATATAAAAATTTTCTAATAAAAATAATTTAAAAATAAAATCTATTTTGCAAAGCAAAGTAAAATGCACATTAATTAAGCAAAGAAAAAAACATTCTGTGTTGGTGTCTATTATCACAGGAAAACCATTTGACAAAATCTAATAGCCTTTCATTATTAAAAGAAAACAAACAATCAAACAAAACTAGGAATACATAATATCATGCTCAATATCATACGCTTTAACAAGAACTATAAACTGAGCCTTTGTTTAATGTTTCAGTAATATTAAAATGCGTGAAATGTGTACCTTAGAATCAAAGAAAGCTGGATTTCCAAGTTGAAGAATGTTGTGTAAAGTACTGCTAAACTGGATTTTATCTTTCACTAAAGCAAGTAGAATAACTGATATTTTAGATGTTACTTGATTCATGAGTAATCTGTTTTTCCATTTTGATTCAGTTCACACAACACAAAGAACATTTTCAACAAAAGGGACTTTGTCTAATATCAATTAGTCTTCAGAAATGTTAGCAAATGAAATTTGATAGGAAGCATGAAGTGCATTTTACTATTTTAGAGACAATAGGTTACAATATTTTAAAAATTGCAACAAAAGTATTTTGCTAAACAGTCACAATAATCTATGTAGAGGATTGATGAACCATTGGTTGCAAAAAGGTAGGGTGATGTATATGTTCTAGCTCACAGAAGGACACTCTTGCATCTGTATCATAAACCACAATTCTCATCCAAATCTGTGTTCACTGCTATTTAGTCCCTAGATTATTCTTTATCTTTCTTTCAATTGACATTTACATCCCTAGACTACCCTTTCCAGGAACTTTCCCATTTATAAACCAGCTGCTACTCACTATAATGCATTACCATCAACTCTACCCATTTCCATACTTTTATCGTAAGTTAATTAAAACATTTACATACATTAAGCATCAGCAGACGTTCTCAACCCCCCTCTCATCTCCTAATAAACTATACTTTTGTTTTTAACTCCATGAATTTATTCTTTATATTTAGTTCATATAAACGAGACCATGCAAATATTTCTCCTTTTGTGCCTGGCTTACTTCACTTAGGATGTCTTCAAGATTCATCCATGTTATCATATGTGTTCCAAATTCATTTCTTCTTAATGCAGCATAGTTTTTGATCATATGTATATAATACATTTTGTTTTTCCATTCATTGGTTGATGGACACTTGGGTTGTTTCCATCTCTTGGCAATTGTGAATAATGCCACTATGATTATCAGTGTGCAGATGTCTGTTCATTTCACAGTTTTCAGTTCTTCTGGATATATTCCTAATACAAGACTTGCTGGATCATATGGACCTATGGACTGTGGTTAACAGCAATTCTGTAACATTGATGCATCTTTGTCAAAGATGTACTGTGCTGATAATGGGGGAATATGGACCATGGTTGGTAGTAACAGTCGGAATATATTATCTCATAATCTGTAACAAATATTCGACCACGATATGGTGTGTTGGTGAAGGGGTGTTGTATGGGAATTATACACATGTGCATGGTTTTTTAATAAGTTCATAACAATTGTAAAAAAACTATATATTTAAAAAATAGCACTATTTTAGAAACCATGTGTGTGTCCCCAGACCTAGTTTTTCTCCCTAGGTCTGGTTTCTGGAATGCTGGTGATAAACTAAGCCTGATTTATTGTATGACCATCCTGTATGAGAGGAGACTGTAACTTTGGGTATCTTTGGTCAACCTTGAGAGATATAGCAGGGGGACAGATGTGGCTTATTTATTTGGGCGTCCATCTCCCATATGGAGGGACCTGGGTTCAATCTTCAGGACCCCCAGGAAAAAAATTTTAAAAAGAAAAATGTAGAAGTTGCATGGACCACCAGGCCCCGTGCGTGGGTAGGCTGCCAAACCCCGCGAGCCATCCAGCAAGATGATGACATAACAAGATAGTGACACATGGGAGAGCCAAGATGAGATTCACTGAAAAACCAGGAACTAAGGTGGCACAGGTGGTAGGACACCCCTCTCTCACATCGGAGGTTCTGAGGTTTGATTCCCAGGGAAGACAGGAAGAGAACGAGAAGAGAGGGCAGGAAACAGCACAGACTTGCCCAGGTAATGGACACAGAAACAACAAAAACGGGGACGGTGAGTAAAAATGGGTAAAGTAAATAAATAAATAATGAAATCCTTAAAATATATATAGGGGAGGATGATACGGATTATAATTGGTAGTAATACTTTGACGATGCTCTTTCATGATGTGTTAACAAATGTTTCACAACAATGCAAGGTGTTTTGGGGGGGTGATATGTGGGAGCCCTGTATGATGTTATGCATGTTTGTCTTGTAAGTTTACAATGTTTACTGAACACTTATATTTTATATATGTTCATGTATGAATGACATGCTTCAATAAATTGTTTTTAAAAAATAAGGTGGGGTAGTGAGAAATTACTCCAAATGTAAGACAAGAACTATAGTTAATAATAAGATTTTGATGATATTCTTCATAATTTGCAACAAATGTTTCACAAACAATGCAATGCATTTGTGGTGGGGTGATGTATGGGACTGCTGTATGATGGGATGCATGTTTGTTTTCTAAGTTAATAACTTTTATTATACACATTGTTTAAGTATTTTCATGTATGAATGATATACTTCAATAAAATTTAAAACAATAAAAAATAAATGAAGCACAATTAGAAAACAAAAAAGATAGGGAGAAAGGCTGAGAAGGTCTGAAAATTAGAGAATGGTGTTTTCACTTGCTCCAGTAAGAAAAGTTCAAGCTACTAACAAAAGGATTTGGGGCTAAAAGAAATCCACAGTAAGTAAAATGTCCATGTTGAACAGAGTAAGGACAGATTGAAGAAACAAGAAACTTGAAAGTCAAAGATCACTTCATTACTTTTGTTAAAATTTAGTGGTGATGGTAACACAACATTGTGAATATAGCTAACACCTATGAATAATATATCTGAATGTATATATGTTGCAAGAATAAAAATTAAAGGTAAACAACCATAAGATTATACAATGCAGGGAATCCTAAAGGAAACTATGGAATGTAATTAATAGTACAATTAATTTATTCACAATTGCTAAAAGATGGAAACAACCTAAATGTCTGTCAACTGATGAATGGATAAGCAAAACGAGGTATATGCATACAATGGGATATTATTCAGCTGTAAGAAGAAATCAATTGGGGAAGCACATGACAACGTGGAAGAACATTGAGGATATTAGGTTGATTGGAATAACGAGACACAAAAGGACAAGCATTTCGTGATCTCACTGATATGATCTAAATACAATGAGGAGACTTACAGAGTTGGACCATAACGTGTAGGTTGGTGGGAGATGAAATGTGGGATGAAAAGGGAAGATGATGCTGGATGAATGTAGAATGTTTAATTAGGTAAAATGTAAATTTGTGGTAATGTTTGGATTTGATGGCAACCCATTATAATGAATGTAACAAACACTGTTGATTTATTTACATGAATGTGGCTGAAAGAATTATCCTAGGGAAATTAATGTTATTTGGAAGACAACTGGAGGACAATATTAAGAATGTATAAGTATTTTGACAGGAGATGAGGTTGTGGTTAATAATATAAATTCAGTAATGGACTTCTACACATTGTTAAGAATGAGCTGATACAATGGAAGATATGAATAATGTAATTTATGGGCTATAGTTAAGAACACCATTGTACTGATTTTGCAGCAAAAGCAAATTTGGTACTATATTAATCCTAAAGGTAAAAAACATATATATATGGAGCTTTGTTTTGTGAGATATTAATATGATTAAGCATTTTTTCATTAATAAGATGTGACTATGTCTTTTAACTAATCTGTTTTCATCTGTTTATTTTTCTAAACACTGCAGGAACAACTGAATAGTTGGAATTATATGAGATCAAAGTGCATTGAAAGAACTTTTTAGGAGGAATGTTTCCATAACTTTTTGAGCTGTATTTTTCTGCTATTTTATTTTTTTGAATTAGAAATAAAGTTATTTATTTGAATTAGAAATAAAGTTATTAAAAATAATGCAATATTTTCTCATCAATTGTAACAAGGGTACCATACTAATGCAAAATGTTAAATGGGGGCAGGTAAATGGGAACATTTTCTGTATGATTTTTCTGGAAATTGATAATCTCTCCAAAAAAAAGGTGTTTAAAGAAAAAGAAAAAGATTTGTTATTACCTACCTGGGGGCAATGAAGTCATAGTAAGAACTGAAAAAAGGACAAAATTTACAGAATTCAAGTAAATGCCTACATTCAAGGTGGCAGTAAGGTGAAGGATGACAATAAGTTTCCATTCCTAGGTGAAACTTCAAGATAAGTCCCAAAAGGGCAGCTGCTTTCACGGGAAGATAATAAATTATATTTTAGACACATTACATCAGACCCAAAGAAGGGACACTCATATAAAGCTACCAAAAGAAAAGGGTACATGGTGGAGTCAAACAAATTGAAGAAAAGCTAATGCCTAAAATACTGATTTGGGGGTAGCTGCATAAAAAGCAAATATAAATGTGGGTTTGTAAAACAGATCTTTTTTTTTTTTTAAAGATTTATTTATTTATTTATTTATCCCCCCTTGCTGCTTGTGCTTGCTGTGTCCATTCTCTGTGTGTCTTCTCCGTGTCTGCTTATCTTCCCCTTGCTGTGAGGTCCCACTGCATCAGCCCCTCATGCCACGTGGGCCGGCCTGCCCTCACAAGGAGGCCCCGGGAAGTGAACCCGGGGCCTCACACATGGTAAACGGGGACTCTATCGACTGAGCCACTCCCGCTTCCCCTGTAAAACAGATCTTGAAAAGTAAAAAGATTGGAGGGGGAAGAAAGTAAAAGTAAAAAGACTTAGCCACTAATATCAAACTGAGAATATGAAGGAAGTATAAAGGTGGGAGAAATGAGTTCCCAAGGGGATCTGAACCATGGGGATACATAAAGAAAGAAAGAAAAAAATTAAAGAAGCATATTTGTCATAGCAATTGAAGGGGCATTTTATGACTTTGAAAGTTTGTGAATTACTATTTGGGAAAGAATATGGTAGAGTATCAAGAAAACCCGATTTTGCATCAGTGTTTTCACTTTTCCTAATACATTAGAACAACAGAATATTTTCACCAAAAAAAAAAAAAAAATACAAAGAATAGATGGATGACCAAACTTCCAAGAGTGTGAAGAAAGATTTATTGGATCATATCAAGGCTCAATATTGCCATCTAAGGATACTTACTTATTCTACCACACTTTTTCCAATAGTAAAATTCCAAGAACTATTACCTCACTCTGAACATACAAAACCGAACTACAAAAATCACATTGCTTCAAAAGGAGAAGAGAATTGTGGTCCTTCAAATTTAACACAAGAAATATGCCATAATGAAAATTTTCATTAACTCGGAATTAAAAGCATTTGGCACAGATATAAAATTTATTTTTGCTTAATAAGCACATTCTTCCAAGACAGTAGGTAAAAACTGCCAAGACATTTATAGAATTACAGAAAGGGAAAACTCCCTAAATCTAGACTAATTCCTCCACAAACCGTGCAAATAAGAAAACTGTTGCCCAAATCATAAAATCAAGTCAAATATTAATTGTACTTTTGAGAAAACTTTCAGTTAAACCCAAGGTTTATTAAGTGTTCTATTATATATATTCTATATATATTTATTCACAATTCTTATTTATTCAAACTAATCTCAAAGGAAGCTCTAGTGAAATGTCTTTTGTTGGACTGGTTAAGATTTAGATAAAGGAAGTACTATATTTGAAAGTTGCATCCTATTAAAATATATATTTCAAAATTTTTATTAATTCTGAAGGTTTCTATTGTCAATAAGCCTCAAAAGACAGATTTCATTATATTCTAGAAACAATTAGATTGCCAGAAAAACTAATTTTCTAAAAAGCTAGAATATAAAATATAAATTCCAACTGGGAAGATTCCATCCAATATGACAATTTTGGAGACTGTTGCAGCATTAAAAATTTAGTAAGCAACAACCTTGAAAGAAAGGATAGGTTATGTAATCACTAAGATTTCTTTGCCACATTACAAAGAATTTGAAATTAAATTTAAAAAGCACATGCTAAAATCCACATTGGAATCAATAGTTTATCTCAACAGTAGGAGGAATTTGGTTACTATAAAATTTTGAAACAAAATCAACAATACTTATTACCACCAAATCTCCATCAGTATTTACATAATAATCCCTCTTGCAAAAACCCTTGCAACTGTATTTTGGAGTTTTAAATTTGTTAGATGATATAAAGTTAAATATCCCAGTTTTTTATGGTAATATACTTCGTATCATATAGATATCTTCAGGGTATACAGCAGTGCTGTAAACTTAAACACATTAATAGTTCTTCTATAACACATAAAAATATCCCGTTTGTATTAGTTTTACTAATAAATTAGTAAGGTTTTTTTCTAAATAATCATTTTAAAAATGTAGTTGCTACAGTGATATGGATTTCAGAATTGCAGATAAGGAATAGTGCACCTGTTTTAATGTATACAATGAATTATGTATTAATTTTTTTAAAAACTTTGGGATACACCTATACATATTAAAGCAGAACATATAACCCTTCTAAAAAATAAAAATGTTATTCAAAAATCAGTTGTTCATTATATATCAAGTAACAAACAATTAAAAACTGTCAAGAAAACACTATGAATTTATATGTTTCTTTAAAAAAGTTAACTGTGAAATATTACCACATGCCTCAGGACAACTTTGCACAACCATGTGATTATGCCAAATACTATTGATTGTACACTCTGGATGAATTGTATGCTTTATTAATATGTATCAATAAATTGATTTGTTAAAAAAAATGAGTCAGTAAGGTTTTGTTTCCAAATAATCATGAAAAAACAGTTGCTACAACTATAAGGATTTCAGAATTACAGATAAGGAATAATGGACCTGTTTTAATGTATACGTTATATACAATAAATTATGTCTTTTTTTTTTTTTAACTTTGGGCTACACTTGAACACCTTAAAACACAACATGTAACCCTTCTTGAAAATCATCAATGAAGTTATTCAAAACTCATTTTCTTAATATCAACAAAGATTGTCAAGAAAACTACACAGCTGTATGTGTTTCTTTAAAAAAAACACTTGGAATGATATATTACCACGTGCCTCAGGATGACTTTGGTTCCAAGAGAAAACCAGGATCCCCAGCTCCTAAGCCCACCCTTGTGGAGGAGAGGGGACCAGGGTGGGGGCCATGGCAGTCCCAGGGGAGACGTGGGCTCCGGGGCTCACCTACAGTTTCCATGGAGAGAAAAGTTCTCGGTCCCCCATGGTCTGACACTTTCCTGAGCTCCAAGACTCACAGCCTGTGACTGCAGCACCCCCCCAAAAAAAAGACTGTCAAATGTCCACTCAGCCTTCAGGGCCCCAAGGCAATGCAGGCACTGAGGTCTCAACTCCCCAGCTGGTACTACTCCATGTTCCACCCACAAGCTGCCTCGGCACGGCAGCGTGACTCCTTCCGCAACTGCAGGACGGGGTAGGGGCCCATAGGAGGGGGTCAGGGGAACCAACTCAGATGGAAAATAGTACCTGAAAGGGTGGGGCCTTGGTAGTGGCAGCTACAGCACAAACACTAAGGATAGAAGAGCTCCCTAATGGGCTTTTGTTAATCTCCTAAAAATTCACAAACTATGTTTATGCCAGTGTAAGTACTTTTAGTACTAGCACATACCCCGAGGTGAGTGGACAGACACTAAAAACAGCTCCAAATTCAGTTATTAGAAAATACCATGTAAAGAATTTTTAGCCAATGTGTTCAAAAAGTAAATTATGTTTATGTCCCATGCAATCACAACAGGACTTGATCACCCATACACATACAGATCACCAACATGTAGCAATTACTCCTGCATTGATCCCTGAATCAAAACCTCATTATAGACGTCAGTGAGCAGTTCTTTTTAGGTGTATTTTACAATATTTCTGAAAAATAGTTTTTTAAATCTCAGTTGTGGTTTTTCAGTGGCCCTAGTGGATTATAATCAATTTCAAAAATTCTGGCCTCAAAAAATTTATTCTAAATTTCACTCTTATAGATTTTCCTAAAACTGTACTCTTAAAAAAAAAGATGTTGGGAAGCAGATGGGGCTTAAGCAGTTGGGCACCTGCCTTACCACATGGGAGTCCCCATGTTAGGTCCTCAGTGCCACCTAAAGAAGACAAGCAAGACAGTGAGATGATGCTATGGGCTGGCATGGCAAGCTGATGTAAGAAGGTGATGCAACAGAGAAACACAATGACAAAACACAATGAGGGATACAACAAGTAGGGAGTTGAGGTGGCTCAAATGATTAGGCACCTCCCTCCCACTTGGGAGTTCCTGGGTATGGTTCCCAGTGCCTCCAAAATAAAAAAAAGACAAGCATACACTGAACATACACAGAGAGTAGACAAGGAGCTTAAACAAGGGGAATAATAAATAAAACACATGTTTAAAAATTTTTACCTTTTTAAAGTTTACAGCAGTAATGTGAATGTCTAAAACCAACCTGAAGCATTTATATATGCTTTCTCTAGAACACCCTAGCTGGGTTCTTTGAAGTGGAAAACCATGGCTAACATGGTAGAAATGAAAATTAGAGGGAAGACAGATTTTAAGCATCATGATTTAATTTGACTAATCTAAAGAGCAAATGTAGAATTGTAATAGGTACATAAAGGAAAACAAATGTCCAGAGAAGCATATTAGCAAGCTCAGAGAAAAATTTAATTTTACCTAGGCAATTTTATTTTCAAGTTCATTCTTTCGGTATACATGCTGTACATAATTTGCAAATCATCTTGAGAATTACAGCCCAAGATTTCTAAAATCTCTTTTTGGATTAAGAAGCCAGTAAAACAATCTAAATAAAATAGCCCAACACATGGAAAGAGAAAAAAACAGACAGAAGACACACTGTCAGTTAGCAAATCATAAAGGATTTCTATTGTGTCCTGGGGCAGGACACAATTGTTAAAATGACAATTGCCTGCTTCTATTTCTTAGTGACATTCTAGGAGCACATGAGAAATACAAATAAAGTAAAATAAAAAATGAGAAAAGAAACGCAAATATAACAGTTATTATATCAATCTCATTCACTAATACTTTTGAGTATAGGTTGTTGGGTTGCCTTACATAAAAATTGTCCAATGATATTAATCTTATAGGTAAAATGCTCCAAATGTACTACTAGGAACCTCCACTAAATTCAACCTGAATATTTTTTTAAAAGGAGTTATTGGGAATTGAAACCAGGATCTCTTGAATCCAGCACCTCATTCATGGGAAGCAGACACTCAACCAGTTGAGCTACATCTGCTCCCCAGTACTTGCTACTTTTAAATGTAACTTCTGAAGCAAGAAAATCCACCAAATCAATCAAAACATTTCATACACAGAAAAATTTTTTTCAGATAACCACATATTCCCATATTTTAAATCAACATCTTATTTTCTTAGAACTCTATTCCAAAATCATTTTCCATAAATCTCTTGACTAAAGGCAAGACCTAGTGTTTACTAGAGAAAAAAAACATTGTGAATAGTTGGTTTTGAAGAAACTTGAAGTGCATTTTTAAAATATAGAA
>JAQZBX010053620.1:0-18832 GCA_029593785.1 Cabassous unicinctus | reverse complement strand
TGGGGCCTCTCATATGGTAAACGGGTGCTCTATCCATTGCGCGCCACACCCGCTTCCTGCCGTGAGGTGGCTGCATCAGCCCACCGCACCGCTCAGGCTGGCGTGCCCTCACAAGGAGGCCTCGGGACGCGAACCCGGGCCTCCCATATGGTAAACGGGTGCTCTATCCACTGAGCCACACCCGCCTCCCAAAGTTGTACTTTTGATGGCAAATGCATGTCATCTGAAGAGTGCCACTGCGGATATCTCTGGTCCATTTGATTGACAGTATTGAGTGGGGAAGGAAAGAGGGGCAGAGTGGAGAGGAGAAAAATGTAGGAAAAAGAAGCTGAAAGACTCAAATTCTGTTAGAGACCAGAAATGGGCTTGGGGCCATCAAAGTTAAGTGCCCATCACATCACTTATGTAGTATCCCAACTAAGTATGCAAAACCTGAATCTAATAGTGAGAAAATATCAAACAAACCTAAAATGAGAAACAGTCTATATTTTGAAAATGTTATAAAATGTTATAGTAAAAGCAAGAACAACAAAAGGAAAAATAGATAAATGTCACTTCATAAAAATTAAAAACTTTCGTGCATCAAAGAACTTTATCATGAAAGTGAAAAGACAACCTACACAATGGGAGAAAATATTTGGAAAACACATATCTGGTAAGGGTTTAATATCCAGAATATACAAAGAAATCCTGCAACTTAACAACAAAAAGACAACCCAATTAAAAATTGGGCAAGAGGAGCAGATATAGCTCAGTGGCTGAGCACCTGCTTCCCATATATGAAGTCCTGGGTTCAATCCCTGGTACCTTCTAAAAAAAGGGGGTGGGTGGGCAAAAGACTTGAATAGACATTTCTCCAAAGAAGATATACAAATGGCTAATAAACAAATGAAAAGATGCTCAACATCATTAGCCATTAAGGAAATGCAAATCAAAACCACAATGAGATACCATTTCACACTTACTAAAATGCCTGCTTTAAAACAAACAAACAGAAAATAACAAGTGTTGGAAAAGATCTGGAGAAATAGGAACACTTGTTCATTTTTGGTGGGGATGTAAAATGGTGCAGCCTCTATGGAAAACATTTTGGAGGTTCATCAGAAAGCTAAATATAAAATTACCATATGACCCGGCAATCCCATTTCTAGGTATCTATCCAGAAGAATTGAAAGCAGGGACTCAGACAATATTTGCACACCAATGTTTACAACATATTCACAATTGCCAAAAGAAGGACACACCCAAGTGTCCAAGACTGGATAAATGGATAAACAAAATGTGGCATATATATATACACTGGAATATTATTCAGCCATAAAAAGAAGTTCTGATACCTACAACAACATGGGTGAACTTTGAAGCCATCATTGTAAGTAAAATAAGCCTGATACAAAGGACAAATATTGTATGACCTCATTGATATGAAAAAAAATAGAGTCAGAAACTAGAATACAAGTTACCAGGGGCCGGGGTGGCGTTAGGGAATGGGAAATTAATGCTTAATGGGTAGAGTTTCTGTTTGGGGTTATAGAAAAGTTTTCGTAATGGATAGTGGTCATGGTAATAAAACATTGTGAGCATAATTAACAGCACTGAATTATATATTTGAATGTGGTTAAAAGTGGAAATGTTAGATTGTATATATGTTACTCGAATAAAAGTGAACCCTAATGTAAACTATGGACTACAGTTAATAGTATAATTGTAATAATATCATTTCATCAATTGTAATAAACTTTCCACACTAACGCGAACTGGTAATAATAGGGAAAACTGTGTATGTGTGTGAGGGGCGATATATAGTAGGAACTCTGTATTTTCTGCATGATTTTTCTGTAAACCTACAACTTCCCTATTAAAAAAATAATTTTAAGCACTAATATGTAATAAAAGACAAAGGAAGACTGATGAAATTTTCCATATTAAAAGAGACTAAAGAGAGCTAAGAACTAAATGCAGTATCTGATCTTAGACTACATCCTGTATCACAGTAGTGAAAATGCTATAGAGTTCATTATGGGGTCAACTGACAAAATGCACATGGTACATTAAAGTATTATATCAGTGTTAAATTTACCCAAGTTATGTAAATGGATGTCCTTATTCTTAGAAAATCTATACTTTGTTGTCTAGAGATAAATGACTACCACCTATGCATTTACTCCCAAGTGGTTTAGGAAAAGAAAATTAGGTAACAAACGATATAAAACAAATGGAGCAAAATGTAAATAGGTGAATCTAAATAAAGGCTACACATGTGTTGTGTTACTCTTGCAACTTTTCCAAATAAAACATTTTTTAAAAATTGTGACCTGTGACCTGGACTCTAAGCTGACCCCTTTGCTAACTGGCTGCATGACCTTGAATGAATCCCTTCTCTATTCTGGGCCTCAGTTTTCCAGTCCAGATGTTTTGCTGTTGTTGTTGATTTAATTTTTTGTTTAGGCTTTGAAGTTTTCTTTATATATTTGGAGCTAATAAATATTTTTATAAGCCTGTAGGCCCCAGATATGTGCCTAAGTAATAAACAAACTTGTACTTCTCCCCATTCCCAACACTACCTCAGTCAGCCTCAAATCCCCTTTCCAGTGAACTCCTAACAACTCCTGATCCCTATGGCTCTGGTAATCAATCTCCCACAACTCTGAGACCATTTCCAGACTTGGGAAAGAACAGGGTACTTCAGCTTCCCTCAAGGTCTCCAGCCACCAGTTATTTCGCCACAGCTTTCTCCACGATGCCCACCCTTCTTCTTTCATTAGCCATAGACTCGCCCCTACCCTGCCCTGCCACCTGCCGCAGTCGCAGCCATTCTTCCCTACTGTCCCAGGTCTCATCTCCTTTCCGCAGGTTCCAGCATTTGGTTCACTGTAGGCACGTGCATTATGCCCCAGAAACTACAGACCCCAAAAGTCTTTGCGGCAACCCCTCCACAGTTACCGCCAAAGATAAAAGGCTTTTCTGCGCGGGCCTGCCGCTGCGTGGCCTTTAGGGAATTGTAGTCCACTTCGGAAGAGGAGCGGAACCAGGGAGAGGCTGCAAACCACTCTTCCCAGAATTCCCAGCGCTCTTCCTCACCAATCGGAGGCACGGATCTTGGAAGGGGGTGGAAAAGAGGTGGAGCCGTCAGGCACATGCGCAGTGTGTGGGGCTGGGGAATTCATGTGGAGGTCAGAGTGGAAGCAGGTGAGAACGGTGAGCAGGGGCTCACGCCTGCGTCTGGGCATTTCTGCTCATCTTTCCCCTTTTCGTACGCACTGGGCGAGTGCGGTGCGTACGTGGGTTGGCCTCGTGGGGGAGGGAAAAGGTCGTGGGCCAGGGACGAGTCCGGGGTTGCGTTAAGGGAGTGTGTATGAGGGCCGGGTAAGGCATAATCTAATAATCTAAGCTTTTAGGAATGGAAAGGCTGAAGGGGTAAGGACTGAGTGTTGTAGCCCGGGGGAAGGAAGATTTAAATGCGCTGGGAGAGACCAAAATAGTTAAAGGAGTTGAGGTCTTGGAGGGAGGAGGGATTTGGGACTGAGGTGAACGTCGACGTTGGGCGGGGCATTAAAAGTTAAATACTGGGGTGGTTTCTATTGGGTAAACTGTTGTGCATCATAGGGGGCTATCTCTGAGGGTTTGAGGGTCAAGTTGTTTTGTTTGTTTTTACCCCCTTAGGAGCGAGTGGGCTAAGAGACAAGGTCCAGCAGAAGGAGACATGGCTGCCAAAGTGTTTGAGTCCATCGGCAAGTTTGGCCTGGCTTTAGCCGTTGCGGGAGGCGTGGTGAACTCTGCCTTGTATAATGGTGAGACGGTCAGGGATGGTGGGTCACTGCCCTTTGCCAGAGGATTCCTGTTGGTTTGCATAGCACTTGTGGCATTCCTGAATGTAGCTGCTGTCGGTGAATGTTTGTGGCCAAGAGGGCTTACCTACTGCCATCCCTCAACCTGTGGTTGCATTGTTATCGGCGTCCTGTGTTCTTTGGCCATAGGTTCTTCCCAGAGCCTTAATTCAAAAAGAGTCTCCCAGCCCAGTTGCTGGTTGGATATCTCCAGCAGCTCATGTTAACCTCAAAGTGATATGGCACTCCCCAGTATGCTTTAGCCAAGTATCAGGATTTCACTGGCTTGCTGAAATGGAGAGCTCATTTGTTCTTTTCTGCCTTTGTGGGAAATAACTCAAAAAGCACTTCAGACCCATGTGATGAGCTTGTCCTGAGCAGGAGCTTTCACTCTGCTGCAGTTGGCTAGTTCCACGGAAAAATGCCTTTGAGATGCATTGCCCAGCTTTTAACAGCATGGCAGGGGTTTAAGCAGCTTTTCTTCTACTTTACTGTGGGGCCTTAGGCAAATCACCTCTAGGCCTCAGCTTCCTCACTGGTCAAGCAATGAATATGAGCTAGTTTATCTCTAAGCCCCCCTCTAACTCTGACATTCTGTAGTAGATTGACCTACCTCGTGTGTGGCTGTACGAGGAAGAGGATTACTTTCAGAGTGGAGATGTTTAGGCCAACCATCAAGTCCAAAAAGCAGAGACAGAAAGCGCTGATCAGAAAAGCTTGCTTGCTTTTTTTCACTCTGATCCTTTTGGCCACAACCTGTACAACTAGATAGTAGTCACTGTCACTGAATTTATCTCTGAATCAACAATACAGCTCTGTAACCCCTTAAGGTCCTTAGAGAAACCAAGGTATTAGAAAGAAAGAGTGGGACCTTCTAAATTTGAGGATTCCCATAGTGAAAGTGCTGCTTTTGGGAGCACTAGGTTAAATTGGAGGCAGGATGGCTCATGGTGACAGTGAAGACCTTGGTGAGTTTTTGAAAGAGGTTTGGGAGGTGATTCCTGGAAATATGTTAGTGGGGGGTAGGGAAGGGGAGGTTAATCAGGAAGTCAGCAGCAGTCCTTTCAAGGAGAAAGGACTCTGAGGAGCAGACCCTATTACTAAAGACCTTGGGGAGACATATGAGACAGGAAGTGATTGTTTAGTTTTGTAGCTATTTAGAAGCCTTTAGAGACCAAAAATGTGGGAAGATAGAGCAGGAGACGGAAGGCTTAGTAAATGAACAGAAAGCACAAGGGATCTTTCAAAGATCTTGGCTAAAAGGTTAGGGAGTTTTTCTGACCTGTCATCTTCCTTCCTAGTGGATGCTGGGCATAGAGCCGTCATCTTTGACCGGTTCCGTGGAGTCCAAGACATTGTGGTAGGGGAAGGGACTCACTTTCTCATCCCTTGGGTACAGAAACCAATTATCTTTGACTGCCGCTCTCGACCACGTAATGTGCCAGTCATCACTGGTAGCAAAGGTGAGTCTCGCTTGTGGGTCAGGTGAAGTAGGGAGTTTGGAAGGGTGCTGTGCTCTTTCAGCAGTCCAGAAACGTTGGTGGGACACTAGGATCCAGAAGAAGGAAAAGTCAGGCTTCACAGAATAATAGTTCCTAGTGTATTTGCCCTGGAGAGTTTTATATGGATTCGTAGAAAGACATGATATATATACTTAACGAACACACACAGACAACCATACAAATTTAGAGAGATACACAAAGGTACTTCTTAAGAGCTACAGAGTGATCTAATTTTAGAGAAATCTAAATGTGTCTTTTGCCCTCTCAGTTGAACCTTCCCATCATTTGTTCCCCAGAGTGACTGTATAAACCAATCTCTAGCTGTGCTTTTTGCCTTCGTAGCTGCCTTTACCCTTTGCCTTGCTTTCCAAGGCCTCTGCTTCCAGCAGTGCTGACCTCGCATTGTTATCTCACAGGCTGAGGCCCACATTCCCTGGGAGCAGTCTTCTGGTAACTGTACACTCCACTGGATTTCCAGTCTGAGCCAAAAATGAACTCTCCCCCCATCAGATGGACATAGAGGTGCATAGACAGTAAATGGGATAGCAGGTGATAATAATTAATAAGCCACATGGACATGGGTTTATTGTTGTGATAATACTCCATGACTTCAGTACTATTCCTCGGCAGATGTTTACTTACTGTGATGTGCCAGGCTTTGTGCTGGGTGGGAGGATGGAGGTAGCTCAGAGGTGACATAAACAGGGGCCTTTAAGGATCTCGGTATAGATGGGGAGGAAGACGTGAACAAGCAATTAGGATGGAGTGTGGTCAGTAATGGGGTCAAGGTCATTCCAAGTGTAGTGGGAGAAGAGAGCAACTGACTCCCTCGGGTAGCTGGGAAGTCTCCTGCCAGGAACTGATGTTTGAGCTGGGTCTTGAAGAGTGAGAAGTTTGCCAGGCAAAGAAGAAGGGGAAGGGTAAATCGCTATTTCAGAATCTCTTCTATAGCTCTAAAGGATCTGGCTTGCTTACTACAAAAGAGGAAATAAAAGATGGGGATAATAGAGTAACATAAAATCGGGAGTTAAAAACCCCAAACTAAAACTTCCCACGTCTTTTGGATTTCTTTCTTTTTCGTTTTGTTGAACATGTAATTCCAGAACTGGTGATGGGAAAACAGAGATCAGGGACTTATATATATTGATAGGCTTTCCGCACCCAGACACTTGTCTTGGTGTCTGGTTTGGGACTATCTTGGGCATTTGGTCCATATTGTTTATGACTCTTAAGGAAGCTGTGACAATACTTTAGTTCCAAGCAGACTTGAATTTGTCAAGTGAAAGTGTAATTTCTCTCCCTAGGTCTTTCACCTTGGCAAAGTCATGAAAAGCAGGCTGTAGATGAGTTCAATGAGCCCTTACAACTGTTGGGCAGTTGACAGACTGCCTTTATATCTGTTCTCACCTTCAGTTTCCCCCACCTTTCCTGGAGGTCCTGGAAGGCAGATAAAACCATTCCCATCCCTAAAGACAAGGAAGTAAGCTTTGATTGGCTAAGACTTACTGAGGCCACCTAATTGGTGAACTGCAGGATGGGACTACAGTCCAGGTCTTTGACTGCTAGTTCAGTACTATTTCCACTGGTCTCACATTGACCTCTCTAAGGCACGCTTCTGACCTGGGCCACATTCACCAGGCCCTGGAAAGGCTTTATCCTAGCCTTGGTCATGGCATTGGTCTTGGCATTGGTCTGTCTGTTTTCTTAAAATGTTCAGTGTACCAAACTCCCCATGGCATTATTAGACATGTACTCTCCATTGCTTATATCAAAGGGCATTCAGGACAAATTGAAAAACTGTCACCAGAAACCTTTAAGAAATTCCCAACTTCAATACCATGCACATAACCAGCAAATGTACTTATGAATTGTGACAAATTGGGGGTAGAAGAGCTCGTATAAAAAGCCACTTGTCTCCCCACTCTGGTTTTTATTTTTAACTCCAGCGCTTGTCCCCTAACCTAAGATTTACAGAATGTCAACATCACCCTGCGCATCCTTTTCCGGCCAGTTGCTAGCCAGCTTCCCCGTATCTACACCAGCATTGGAGAGGACTATGATGAGCGTGTGTTGCCATCCATCACTACAGAGATCCTCAAGTCAGTGGTGGTGAGTGAACAGGTGCCCCTCGGCCTCCAGCCTAGAGCACAATCCCAAGACACTGCCTGGTGGTGGGAAAAGCTTGGCGGTGGGTGGATGGATGGATGGATGGATGGATGTAGTTTCCTGGTTCCCTTTCTGCTTCCTCATCCTGACCTGCTCCTCTGCCGCTCCCTTTGATAACAGGCTCGATTTGATGCTGGAGAACTAATCACCCAGAGAGAACTGGTCTCCAGACAGGTGAGCGATGACCTCACGGAGAGAGCAGCGACCTTTGGGCTCATCCTGGATGATGTGTCTTTGGTAAGATCTTTAGGGAGCCTCTGGGCAAGGTGCTGTGGTTCTTGGTTAGGTGCCTGACTCCATTTCTGGATAGATGCTATTAGGTCCTGCCGCCCACCTTTCTAAATAACTTGAAAACAGGATAACTTCTTGACGGTGTGAGGCGGTTTCCTTGGGTTTGTTTTCTGTTTAAGGTTCTGTTACCTCCACTCTGCCTCACACATTTTTTACGAACTCTGGCCCTACCCAGATGGTCCCTAACTACTAGACTTGTCACCTTCTTCAAAATATGGCTGTTCCCCAAAGCTCCCCAGGAAGCAATGTCTTGCTAACTCTGTTGGACACAGGAAGAAACTGCCTGGTCGAGCCCAGAGGAGGCTTGGATAATCTTTTTCCCTAACACAGACCTCCCTCCCTGACCCCCTGGGAATTCTAACACTTCTGGTCTGAAGCTCAGCAAAGTGAGTGCTGGGGACCCCCAGTGAAAGGTGATAGCGTGTAAATGAACGTTCTGTTCCCCAAAGCCTGGTATGGGGTCAAGGGACATCTCTGAGGCATAATTTAGCCTCTTGAGACATTATAGTCTGTGTATTTATGTGACATTGTGTGTCATAACTCAGACTGAAAGCAATACAGGCAGGATAGCATTTCAGCTCGAGGAGGGTGAGGGGAAGGGGTCGTGTTTCTAGATTCTCTGGGAAAAATCATTTGGAGTGATTGTGCGAGTCGGGAGGTAGGGTGTTTCCTGTTCAGTTCTCCTGTGCATCACTAGGGAAAGGCACCATTTCCCGCTCCGCATCTGTGCAGCTGTTTAAACAGTCACTCTCCCAACACCCAGTCCCAGCCCGCAGGGCACTGCTCACCCGGCATCAATTGCTGAAAGTGGCCGGGCCTGTGCGCTCCCTCTGCTGGCAGGATGCCAGACTGCAGCCATCTGGCTCTTCCAACGGGAGCAGTCCCTCCAGCTGCCGTTAACCTGAACACCTTGGCTGAGGGAAAATGTTAAGTCCAAACCTAACAAGATGCTTGGCATTTTGCTAGACTTTAACCACATACTCCATTCTGGGGAGATGTGGGCTAACCACAAGAAACCCTATCTAAGAGGTGTGAGAAGAAAATTAGATTTCATGGGGAATTTGCTGCCCTCAGCTGGCCTTTTTAGAGGGAAATTTTATTCTTCAGTTACGCAGTTCATTTTTCATTTCTCCAGGCTGTATTTTCTTCCCCAAACTTTGAATGAGAGTCTAAAAAATGGAACAGACAAAGTAGAACAGTTGCAGTTTAAGAATTAGAGGTGTTAAAAATTCTGGAAGAAAGTGGGACCCTGATTTACTCTTCAGGAGATGTTTTGTGCTGCTTATATTTAAAAAACACAGAGGTTGGGGGGGTGGAGGAGGAAATGAAACAAATAGAATTTGATAGAAAAACCAATGCTCTTCTTCTCTTTATTCCTTCCTTTTTAATAAAAAGTTGGATGAGTAAATAAATCACTGTAGACTGGGCATTAGGAGCTTTGAGCTCTTGTTTGCACTATCATTAAGGACAGTCGTTTCACCGGAGTCTCAGTTACTTACATTATCAGGGAAGGTCTATGGATAATTGGAATTTTAAATCCTCACCCTGACCAATGGCTTTACTGGCCTCTTCTAAACCCTTTACCAGAACCACTTGCACATAGAGAGCACCGTGATTTGTGTTCCACCATCTCTTCCTCTTCCTGCTTTGCGGTGGAGGTGCTGTGAGAAAGAAGTGGACTGCTGAATCTATAAGCAGAGCCCATCAGGCCTGAATCCCTGAGAACCAGCTGCATCCCCACTCTCAGGGGCTCAGTTTTCCATCTGGCTTCTCTGGGGCTTTGAACAGGGAATCAGTGGACCTTGGCAGAACACCAGTCAGTGGTGGGGGTCCTAGGAACCTCCACGGCTCCTCCCTAGGGGGGTGGTCTACTGAGTAGATACCTTCTGGTGCCTGGAGGCCCAAGCAAAAGCCCAGGTGCCACTTTCCATGTGAGCTTGCCACACTGAGGGTAACAGAATGGTGTAGGAGAGCAGTTTGGGCAGCCAAGGATTCTGGGTGCAAACTCAGTTTGGACAAGGCTGTGGAGGTGGAAGGGTGTTCTGGTCTCACAGATGCCTCCAGCTGCTAGACCAATTCCTGGCCTTTGCCTTCCAGCAGTCATGGGGGCCTCACAGCAGCGCTGTCTAAGCAATTACACTACCTCGTCTTGTGTTCACTCTCTCCCCTTAGACGCATCTGACCTTTGGGAAGGAGTTCACAGAAGCAGTGGAAGCCAAACAGGTGGCTCAGCAGGAAGCAGAGAGGGCCAGATTTGTGGTGGAAAAGGTGAGTGTTCAACCAGATGGCAGCAGTCTCTCTTTCCTCTTCTCCTGTGCTCGCTTCCCCGTTTGCTGGGTGGCCTGGAGATTCATCATCTGTCATCTCTTCTTCCGAGATCATCGGAAGGGGATTGAAGGGACCGTACTCCTGCAATTGGTTCCAGAGTCTTTGGGGACTAGTCAGGGATATGTGAAGTTATGCTTTTAAATCACTCAAGGGTAATTTTTTTCCCCCAACTTCCCTAAGATCAAAAACACTCCCCTACAAATAAAAATTTTTCTCCTGGAATATTTTTGGCCTCACTGGGAAGTCATTTTTAACCTTGGTTACATGTGAAAGCTGACAGCAAAAAGGATCAAACATTGCTCCAGATGTGCTATCATTAGTAGATTGTTTTTTCAAGTGCTAAATCTATCCAGATGTGTGATGCTGTACGTGCAATGTGATGGGGCATGATATATTTGCATAGCAGCTTCGCCTCATCTTTGCAAAGGATATTAATTTCTTGCTGCCCCCCTCTCCCCATCACCAGTTTTCCTAATCCAGAACTCCTAGGTCCTTAGAATTGGGGGTAAGAGGGCTATATGAGTGGCTGCCATTTAATTTTGGAGAATGTGAACTCGGTGTGGACAGGGACTTTTTTTCTTTGCTTTTTTATCTACCATAACTCCAGAGCCTAGAACAAGTCTAGAACTGTCTGGTGATACTATGTGCTCAATAAACACTTGTTGAAGGAGTAAACATAGAGCCTAGCAACTTCAAAATCGTGCATCAATTTCAGAGGCTTGATGCTGTACTTTCCTCCCATAGTTGTGAAGGTCACGCAGTGCAGATAGGTGTCATCCTGTTAATTGGTAGGGAAAGCCTAGAAGATCTCGTGCTGGCTGGCTGGGTTCCAGGTCAGGAACTGCTCAGAGGAAGCAGTTTATTTAGTTCACGCACAACTTGAGGGAGAGTCACAAGTGCTGACTGCTCTTCCTTAGCTAGACTGGTTTTAATGAAAGTCGTTTTGACTTGAGACTGGATAGAAAGATGAGTGAGGATTGGTTCCACCTCTTTTTCTCCCATTTTCCTTGGCTTTGGATCCTCCTGGCTCAGAGCTGGGTTGCTGCCCTATGGTTGCTGTTAATATTAATGAAGACTTTGAAATAAGACCACTATTTATGGAGCCAACAGAAATGTATCCCCACAGTGATCACAAGTGGGCATTAATGGAAAGAGGAGGCCTGGGTGGAAAATGTGCGCGCTGACTCCATCAGGAGGAGGAGTTCCTTCTGAAAGCAATGAAGATACCTGAGTGCTTTCTAGGCTGGAGCCTGCCATGCAGTGCCCTGAGGTTTAATCTTGGTGTCTCTCTGTTTCCACTCTCTCAGGCTGAGCAGCAGAAAAAGGCAGCCATCATCTCTGCCGAGGGCGACTCCAAGGCAGCCGAGCTGATCGCCAACTCACTCGCCACTGCGGGTGATGGCCTCATTGAGCTGCGCAAGCTGGAAGCTGCAGAGGACATTGCGTACCAGCTCTCTCGCTCTCGAAACATCACCTACCTGCCGTCTGGGCAGTCAGTGCTCCTGCAGCTGCCCCAGTGAGGCCTGCCCTGCCTGTGCCTCCTCAGGCCGCCTGGGCTGCAGCCCCATTGATTCTTAACACAGCCTTTCTGCCCCCTCCCCAGAAATCACTGTGAAATTTCATGATTGGCTTAAAGTGAAGGAAATAAAATTGAAATCACTTCAGATCTCTAATTACTTGATCAGAGGAAGCTCTTTCATTTTTCCCATATCTATTTACCTTTTCATCCACTCCCACCTCCACACCCTTACCAAAAACTGCCAAGTGCCTATGCAGCCTGGCTTGGGGTCCCACTTGGGGCATGCTGGAGCTTCTGCCTAGGCACTGGTGATTGGCAGGCGAAAGGCAGGGCAGTGTATGTGACAGGAGCACAGTGTCAGCTAGAGTAAACGTGTATCATCAAACCTGTCGTTTAGAGAAGATTTGAGGAAGATGGCACACGCAGCTGAACAAGGCAGGCCCCAGTTCCAGCAGTTCCTGCAGACCCAGCTGATGAGAGGTGCTGAGGAGGGTCCGGAGGAAATGGCCTATTACCATAAGGCTGATTCTAACTGAGGCCAGCGAAAGCAGGTGTGTGTGAAGGCTCTGCCCCTGTTGAGGTGGGTGGGCCTGATTTTGCTGACCCCCAGGGTCCTAAAACTGGGATGGACTTGGATAGTGAGCGGTCAGGCCTGGACTGCGACGTGAGGCCTGTTGAAGACTTCCTCTCCACCGCCATCTGGGTTCCTCTCAAATACTCCACGGAATTCCAGCTTGAAGGATTGCATCCTGCTGTAGCCAAACATGCCTGCCAAAGACGTGTGCATCCTGAGTTCCTGATTCACTCACTCAGAGACTGCCCTAGAGGGCTCTGTGCCTGTACTTTGAAGGAAACAACCATGCAAAGAAAACAAATGTGTGTAAACTGCTGTCAATAAATGACACCCAGACCTTCCAGCTCAGTCTTCTGGGTTTGTTTCTTTGTGGGAGCTGTGGGATCAGAACAGAGCATTCTAGCAGTTTTTGTGCACACGTTTGTATCACCAGCTGGTACAGAGTCTCCAGCAAGGCAATAAATGCTTTGTGCTATGTTCCAGATCCATCTCCAGCCTGAAATGAATCTCTGGTATCAGGTGAAGTTTGTCATGAGGTGGGTTCTTGGACCAGAGAGGCGAGAGTGGGTGGAGGTCCATTTGCCCTCTGTGGCGCTTGGAACCACCGCTCCTAACTGGGTGATTTTAGGCCTGCTCACCAACTATCGTGGGAAGAACATGACATTAAGAGAAACCTGCTCACTCTAGTTTGATTTTGATACACTTTCGATGGCTTAGGAAGCTCTGCAGTGGGTTTGTTTATGGTGCATGGACGCACACCAACAAAATGCAGCATAACATTTCCCATTTATACTGCCTGTTCTGCTTTGCTTTGATAGAGAAATGACTTGGCATTTGGAGGGAGGAGGGAAGGAAAAGCAGACCAAGGACTGAGAAATGAACCCTGCCCATCACCACCTCAAATCCATTTATGAACAAAGCAGAAACAACGTGCAGCAAGTGCACTGAGCGTTGACTGTGCTTTAACCTCTGCTCTCAGTTTAATCCCTGAGCTCAGCACCTGGACGCAGAGTGGGGTCTTCAAGAGGCCTCCGCATTTCCTCTCCCAGAATGATAGGGCCAGCTGTCAGCTGAGAAAGGGACAGCATGCACAAATTTGAGTTGGAATCTGGGATTGAGTTATCCCAATCCCAACACCCTGTACCCCATCCAGGGCCTCTCAGCAGGACTCCAGTCCCTCCCAGTCCGGCCTCCTCCCCATGAGAGTGCGTGCTGGGCTCCTGACCCTCAGCTGAACCCCAGGGGAAGCCTGGTTCTCTGATACTCCTGTGAGACCCCATCTAGCCCAGCTCCCTGCCACCTCCTTCAGCATCATTATCTCAGGCCTCAAGATGTCTCTTCCCACTTTTATTGTTTTGCTGTACGAATAGCAAGGGCTGTAAATGATGAGGTGCCTGGAATCACAGAGCACTTTAAAGACTGGAGCAGAAACAGCATAATTCCTAAATAAGTTCCAGACGGGCTTCCACTCTGCAGCCCTCCTCCTTTCCTGCCATTTATTGCTTTGGACACCCTGCGGGGGGGCTGGGGGGGGGCGGGCAGGAGCCTCCTCTCTCTTCCCCAGGCCCTATTTAAAAGAGCAATTGTGTTTCCTGCCTTTGGCTGGCGATTGGATTTCAGGCTCCAGATGTCCAGTGGGGAGCCCTGGGCTGAAAATGCCTCCCTCTACAGCTTGGGGTTCCCCTCCTTCAGGTCCCTCCTTTCAGCGCCGCCTCAGGCTTCCTGCTGGTTAGCTTTCCTGCCATCGATGGCAGAGGCACATCCCAGCCTTGACTTCCGCCAAGTAATTCTTTTCACAAATGTTCAAGGGCTGTTTAACTGTCTGCTTAGCACCGAATCCCCTGATGGCCTCGGGATATCTCCAGAAGCTGCCACAATGGTCCTTTATCAGCTCAGGATTCCCAGAGCCCTGTCCTGTCCTGACCAGGGACAGGGCGAGTGGGGTCTTTTCCTCCCTCCCTCCTTTGGTCAGGCTGAATGGTTCCCTTGTTCAAGCTCTGAGAGGTCACTTATTAAGGCGGGTATGGACCCTGGACAGGGAGATGAGAGAAAAACCCTCAAGAGGTGGCCGATCTACTTCCTTTTGCTAGTTTTATGCAAATTCTGCCAGTGCAGCTGATGGGGAAAAGTCCTGTGATCTATGGGTTTATCTGAAAGACAGGGAAGGCCCATGGAAGATTAGCCCAATCCTGACATAGCAAATGCTCTTCTCATGGACCATCCCAGCAGTCGGCAGGGGGATGTGCAGTTACGACCTCCCCTGGACCTTTGCCATATGCCCATACTCGTGGGCAAAGCCTGGGTGAGAGGGGCCTAGGGGCCTGGAACTGATTTCCCTGCCTTCCCTTGGCCTCCCATTCATCCTGCACACCACTGCAAGCTTCGGGTCTCCCCTCTTTGCTTGCTTAATAAAGTACAAATGTCCTGCCCGGGCCCTCAGGATCTTCCGCGGGCTGGCTGGCTACCACTCACAACCTTTCTAGCCTAACGTTATATTTTCCTGCATGCCTTCACAAACCTACCCAGCGGTCTGCACAGGGCGGGGAGTGTTGTTTGAAAATGCAAGTGGAAAGAGGCAGCAGCTGCTGGCGTTAGGTGCAAGAGCAGCAGGGAAGCTACGGGCGCTGTAACGCACCAACAGACTCACTCAAGGAAGACTCGAGGCAAAGGCAATGCTGATAAAGGCCCCAGTGGAACATGCGCCAGCCAGAACGAGTTCCTTCTCTTGTCTGTACTGCACGCGCCCCCTGCTTTCACCAGATCACCTCTGCTCACCGTGTCACTTCATCCTGGACAGCCCTTCGTCCACATGCCTCAGGCCCAGAGGCCCTCAATCCTTCAAATTCTCGCTCAAATTCTTTCTCTTCCACAAAGCTTCTGCCAGTGCCCTGTCCTTGCCCCTCCCCTGGCCTGACCTTCTTATCCACATTCCCAGGAGGCAGTTGCTTATATGTGTGTGTCTGTCTGTATATGTGTTTGTGTGTGCTTGTGTCTCTCTGTGTGTATGTATTCTATCTCCTACTCTAAATTTATGGAGGGCAGGGTCTTTGTAGGATTCAGTTTTCTCTCCTTTCTTTTCTTTTCCCCCAACTGCCCCCTGGTCTTTCTTCCCAAACCAAACCTGCTAGCTCTGTGTGTGAATTGCTGTTTGTTGACTGAATGGATGAAGAGATAGGGAGTACCGGAAGGAAGGGTACAAGTTGCCGCTCAGGGCTCTGGCCGTGCCCGCAAGTCCAGATGCCTCGAGCCGCTCTGAATCGGGATCTCTAGCCCAGGCAGGCGAACCCATCGTGTTCTGCTCCTGGCCCTTCCTGGACTCATTGTGCTCTCCCTTCCTGGTGTCCACGTTGGGACTCTGCCCTCGCTGTCCACAGCTTGCTCTCCCCTGCTTCTATCTGGAAGATGGCTCTTTTCTGGCCTCCTGCCTTCAGTCCCTGTCTCTTTCCTTGTCTCAAGCCCAGCTTAAAATCTCCCTTCTCTAAGAATTCACCTCTGGCTGATCTCTTCCAAGCTTTCTTTTGCATATAGGAGACATTGGCTCTGGAACTCTGGCAACTCTGGAATTGAGATTTGAAGCAAAAAGGAGTGATGTGACCTGCGCCAGCCGGTGGGGGGCCAGTGCCTGGGCAGGGAGGGTCCAGATGCAGAGCTGGAGGAGAGAATGAATGCAAATATCCTGGGCTTGGGAAAGCCAGTTTATGATTGGAACAGAATGCTTTGCATATGACACCGCGTGGGTAGGAAAGAGGATGGTCTTTCTGGCACCCTCCAGCGAAGCTACTTTAGAAGAGAGAGAAAATCTGAAGAGACAAGACTACTTTGGGGGAGCTTCAAACTGTTATCATCCCTTGAAGGACAGAACAAACTGTGTGGATTAGCCAGAAAAGCCATGATCAATGACAGGCTTGGGCCATTTAAGCCTGGCTGAAAGAGCTGCTAACGCTTAAGTCAGGAGCTAGCAAATGACGACCCGTGAGCCGAAGTCAGCCTGTCAACTGTTGGGTAGAGCATGCAAGGTAAGAATGGTTTTTACATTTGTAAATCGTTGGGGGAAAAAATCAAAAGAATAGTTCCTGACACATGACAATTATATGATTCAAACTCCAGTGTCCGTAAGTAATATTTTATTGGACTATAGCCATGCCCATTCAGGCTACAACAGCAGAATTGCATAGTTGCAACAGAGGCCATCTGGCCTGCCAAGTCTAAAATATTCACTGTCTGTCCTTCACAGAAACTGTTTGCTAACCCCTGATTTAGGGGATTAGATAGCTTTGGAGAAGAGTGGGGGTACCAGTGAAAGGGAAGAACCCTGGAATTTGGAGTTCTCAGGAACCAAGAAGGGCTGAGGGCTGGAAGTCAGATACTAGTGTAATCGCCAGCAGAAGCCTGGATTGTGTCCAAGGCTCTGGTGATCTGGAAAACAAAGCAAAGTTGGACTGTGGGCCCTGGCACACACACCTGAGCTGCTGTCCATGGCTGGCAAATGTTTCTGAAATAGGCAGAAGGTGGGGGTGGGGTAGCAAACAGGTGGGAAGAGGAAGGAAGGAGAGCCCTGCATTCCCCAGAGATCTGAGGATCTCCAAGTCTAGGGTAAAACTGCTGCTCTGCTCCTCCACCTCCGTGGAAGGGTTTGCTATTGGACTGTCTTTCCAAAGCCCGGAAAGCCCAGTGCAGCAATAAATCCCAGAAACTGGGGGCCTCTGTGAGCATTAGCCTCTGGGCAGAGGAGTCTCTTGATTAGGACCCTACCCGGGACAACCAGGCAACAGAAATCCCAAGAATCTACCAGTGTTCCTTATTGTGGACTGTGCCAAACCTAACCTTCACCAAGTATTCAAGGACAGATGAAGCTGCTGTCTCTGACTAAGACTGATCTTTTCCTTTGTTGCCTTTGCCAGCCCCTTAGTGTGAAATGCCATTTCCCTCTTCCGTAGCAATGACCTTCCCCTCCTTAAGATCCTGTTCAACACTTACTTCCCGTCTAACTCCACCCCCACCGAAATCACAGCAGCAGAGTTGAAAAGGAGGCTGCAGGAGCAACCCCTCCTCTTGACAGGATGGGAACTCAGAGAGGTGAGGAGGCTTGCCCAACATCCCACAGTGAGCCAGGAGTGGAATCCAGGTCTCTGGGCTCCCAGCTTAGTGTTGTTCCCATCACATCTCTCGGCTTCCAAATGTTTCTATATTTGGGGCACCTTGTCGTTGCACTTCCTTTGCACTCTACAGCTTAACAGAGGTGTGAGTGCATGTTATTATTCATTCCTTTCATGAACATACTTTCATCCCCAGCTAGACTATAATGGGGGGAAGCAGGGACAATGCCTTCTCTTTTGTAAACCAGCGAACTGCAGCAATGCTTGCTGACTGTGAAACTCTGAGTTGGCCCTAGAAGGCAACTTAGTTTAGTGGAAAGAACATGGGCTTTGGAATTAGAAAGACTTGGGTTTAGATCCTGGTGTGGCCACTTACTAGCTTGGGAGATCTTGGAAAAATTATTTAAATACTTCATGCATCCATTTTTTCTTCTCAGAAAACTAAGGATATGGATATCCACATTGCAGTGTTGTTGAGGAGTAGATGAGATGATAGATGTGAAAATGTTTAGCATGGGGCTCAGTGCACAGGAGATGCTCAAAGTAGTCTCGTTCCCTTCTCTATTTATGTCCTTGGAAGCTGTTTGCCTCTCCCCAATGTCAGAGACCAGGAAAACTCTTTGGAATCCTGACACAGTAATGGGCATCTACCACACCCCTGTACCATGCCAGTTATTGGGAAGGGGTGATAGGGACCGTCATGGATCCGAACCTGGTTTGTGATTTGAACAAGCAGAAGCAGGAGCACCTGAGTTTTGGGCTTCTCCTCCCCAGGAGCCCAGAGGTCTTGGGATATGTAGCTTGGCTAAGCATTCGGAAAGCTGTGTTCAGTCCTTATCTAAGGTTGAGGGTGCAGGTTGGCTGGGCAAATTCCAGTGTGTTATGTACAAGGGATTTGTGCTTTGTTATGCCACTGCTTGTGTAAGTCCTTTTATACTTCTAGGTTTCCATTCACAATGAACGGGTTAGTCTAGCAGCAGCTTTCCAACTGCTTAGAGGACTGTCGAGCAGGTCCAATGGGACTCTGAGCTCCTCCTTCCCCTGCAACACCCAGAGCGGCGGTTAGTTTATCAGTATCACACGAGAGCCTTCGTCATTGTTGTTGTTTGAAGGGAGGCTTCCATGGCTGCAAAAGTTTGAAATCGCCTGTCCTAAAAGCTGTTCTCAAAGTTTTTTCATCTCAAAATCAGTTTTAGACCATGAACTGGGCATGGCTGTGGCATCTGCTCTCCACTAGGTGGCAGTAGACTATCTTCTGCTGCAGGCGCCAGCTGTGTCTACAGTACAAGATGTTAAGAAAAATATCCCAGGGACGGGACCAGGAGGATGTTCCGGCTAGCGCTGAAGATAGGTAAATAGGTCGAGGTGATCTCTGCAGGCGATTTCCTGATATAGAAGCCCCTGGGCATCTGTGGTTGTAAATATACCAACTGTCCTGCCCCAATAACCAGCCAGACTGGTGCTACCCATCTCTTTGCCAGGTGGGAGACTGCCACCCAGATCTGCTTTCACTCTTTCTTTCTTTTTTT